>JBBYHL010449974.1:0-16214 GCA_038381835.1 Adansonia madagascariensis | reverse complement strand
AAACTAAAAATTAGTCACGTACTTTTGAATATAAATAAAACTTAAAATTTATAAACTGTGAGTCGTAATACGAAATTACGATTTAAAAAAAAAACAAAAATTGAAAAGAAAAACAAAAAAGAAAAAAAAACAAAAATTGAAAAAAAAAAAAAGCAAGGTGGCATGGCGATTTCCTAATTGCCTCACCTCCGGCTACCGGAATTTCATCGAAATTATAATTGAGGTGAATTTAATTGAGAAATCGTCATCTGATATGACGATTTCTCAATTAAATTGAAAAATTGACCTATTTCGGTAAATAATCTAATTTTGACCTATTTTGGTAAATAAAAAAAAATATGAATTATTTACATAAAAAAACCCAAGAATTTGTTCGGACAAATTTTTCTTCAATAGCAAGAATTGAAAGGGTTCCACCTCATTGCTGACTTGTATCATTTCAGTTAGGGTTATTCCTAGATTAGGATGCACCTACGCCACAAATTTAGAGACCGGTAGAGTGTCCCTTTAAAATTCAGAGGTTTATTATCAGTCGCTGTCAATTTTGGTCCAACCTACCCATCAATGCTTGAAAGTCGAAATTGCATACAACCTTTTTGCCATGTCTTAATCACTTGGATCGTGAAAATATATTGAAAAAAATAAAATAAAATAAAATATATATGTGGTCGTCATTAATAGTCCCTCCAAAATCACATCTTTTGATATTATGTAACCAGGAAAATTCAATTTCTATTTCTCTTTTGCATAAATATTAAGTCTCATTTTAATTTAATAAGAAATATTTTAAAATTTTCATATTATTCATTATTTGGCTAATAAATACATTAGATTCAATGATCCAATTCTTAAAACTTTTAAGCATTTAGAAGGGGAATTAAGATCCAAAGATGTAACTTGTCATTTCTTTTTTTTTTCTAATATTATTCAATTAATTAATATACACGCATACAAAAAGATTGGAGAGAAAATAAACCTAAAATGTTTAGCACGATGGACTGTTATTTCTACCAGTCAATGACAAAACCTTCAAATTAGTGTACTTAATTATATATATATATATATACACACATTTGAAATTTCTCAGAGATAAACACGTATTTAATTAATTATTATATATTTTTAATATTTGATTATTAAAAATTCAGGTGTTGAATTTAAACGATATATATATATACACACACTGAATGTAGATAAATTTAGTTATACAAGCTATTTGGAGTCTGGTTTCACTCCATTACTTTTCTATATATTATTATTCGATATAAGTTTATCACTATTTATAATTATAATTTTCACAATTCATGGATAGCTTTTACACATGTAAATGGTGATGATTAATGTATTGAAAAATAATAGACAAAAACATTATACTTTTTTACTTTTTCATCCATTATTATTTAATACAAATTTAATCACTATTTATAACTATGACTTTCATAATTTATGGATAGGTCCTACACACATTAATGGTAATGACTAATGTATTGAAAAATAATGGACAAAAAGGTAATGAATTAGATCCCAACCCAACTTGTTGACACCGACAAATATAATATATATAAAAATTAGAATCCACTTACTTTATGTAAAATTAATTTAATTTTTTTATATTCATTTAATTCGACTGTTGTATGTTATGCTCTACTTGCACCTGTATATCAAATTTTTTTGCAAGTTAAAAATGTCGCAAAAGTATTTCAACTGTTAAATTTATATTAAAAGATGTTATTTTTAATTAAAATAATATAGATATTAGATTGATTTAAAATTTTAAATATACGAGAAATATGATTATTTTATTAAGTTTACTATCAATTTGTTACATATAAAAATTATACAAGTACGTAAAATAATTAATTTTGTATGTAGTGTAAGTTGATCCTCCTATTTTATGTATTTTCAATCTTAAGAAATAAACTTGAGCTATGGAAATTGATATAATATATATGAAATGAAATTGAAAATATTCGTAACACATACAAGACAGAATGATAACCACCAAGGGATTTTGTAAAGCCAACTATTTTCAAAAGCAATTTAAATCTGGGTATTATCCAAGCTAAAAAAAAGGGGAAAAATACCTGCCAACGAATTTGGATAAGGCCTGATTCTATGAATCAATTTTGTCCAAACGAGACGGAAATCTATAGCAGGTTGTCAGGTTGCTTTAGATTGAGGACCAAGATTAAGATAACATGTAATCTAGTATTTAATTGACGTGAAATAATATATTTTAATAAATATTATTATATAAAAGTGGTAACAGGCTTGAGTAATAATACATGATAAATTTGAAAAAGAGTAGTAATTTGATACTAATAAATATCTAATTTAAAACCAATCTATAATAATTGAAAATGCATAACTTGAATATAAAATCATAAATAATGCAGTATTTAATCGATGTAGGATATCCCATTCTCAATTAAGTTGAAGTAGTTAAGAATCTATGCCCGCTTAATTATTTAAAAATTATTAAAATATTTAAAAATTTAGTTTTACATTACTAAGTATATAGTTGATAATTAAATTAAATTAAAGAAATAATATTTTATTAAAGAAACAATGGTTAGATCAATCCCAATTTAAAACTTTTTTTCCAAACTTAATCCAATTTAGATTCAACGGGGCAAACAATCTAAGCTTTAAACAGGTGACTGCTTTTTTTTTTTAGAGAGTTTTTTTTCAATTTAATAAATTTAATCAGTTTAATTTGCAGTGTTGTACTTTGTAAGAAGGAAAAAAAAAGTCGAAAAGCTAGTTAAACACAATTAGTTCTAGTGCTAGGTTTAATAATTGCAAATATTAAAAAAAGAAATACAAGGAAGAGATGCAAGTAATGCTGGACTCTATATGACCCACATAATAATTAAATGAACTAAAATAATTAATTAAATAATATTTAGATGATATTATCTAGATAAACCTTATATAAAATAAAACTCTATTGATAATATTTAAAGTAATTGTTCTTACTTTAGTAACAAATTGTAATATAAACTTTTTAGTAGTAGGATACAACTCTAATTAGTCATTTAGCATATATCCCTAGTTCATCGACAAAAGGTAATGTTTAACAGAAAAGAAATAGACTAGAAGACATATACTAAATTGTTTGAATGTTTAAAGTTAGGTAGCATTTTTATCAACAATGACTAGATGTATGTTTCTTAAATTAGACATATGATATCAAAATTAGGTTTTGCTTTGTTATTTGGTATTTTTATTAAATATTTGTCAATTTACTTTGTATCATAAATGTAAAGATACACGCCAAATTTTAATATGAAAATCTTATTAATGATGATCACCAATATATTTTCAAGTAAACAAATGTGAAATATTATGTGGTTACTTCATATTTATATAACTAGTAGATTGAAAGAGTATAATTTTTTTCTTTTTCAACATAAGTTTCAAATAGCAAAATATCATACATTCTTAGTATTAGCTCCTGTTCATTTTATATACGTATATATTTGGTATATAATTTTCCTATTTGACCACGGCCGAAATTAGCAATATGCTTGTAACCTGAAAGTTTAATTATTAATTTTGTTGGATAGTTACAATCAGTGTCAAAGGTTATAATTTTGCATTACTTACATGTTTAAAACCTACTTTGGCATAAAGCACACCAAATAGAATCGATAATCTTTATGGCTTTAATGTGAAAATTATGAAAATACATATATTTTCATGCTTCCATTTATTCGATAAGTTAATGCATGGATTTCATGAATCTAGACATGATGCATTGACTGCATTAAAATTTAAGTTATTAAGACTTGATTTTGAGAGGCAAATGCATATAGACTTAAATGAGTTTGGCTTAAGTTAAAGTTGTTTGGGCATGCAGCTCAGGCAAGCCCATGTGCATATGATAACGTGTGTGGTGTGGTCAATTATTGTTGAACTTTTTTTTTTTTTATAATTTTTCATTTGCATGAAATATTATTGTTGAATATTTACACATGATTAAATATAAATAACTTTTTTGCACATATATTTTGATATTTTATTTAATGATAACATACTTGACATGTCGAAATTTTATCGGCAATATGTATTCTCCATATATAAAAACAAGATAATATGTTAATTAGCAAACTCCTTTAAAAAAATTGGGAGTTGAGAGATAATATTTCTTTTTCGCTAGGTTTTAAAATGTTGTGTTTTGCTTTTGGCTATTGTCAGGGTTATTTGTGATTTTTATTTTGAACTTTTTGATCTTTGTTGATTCAATATATTTAATATCCTTAACTGAGCCAAAAAATGTATTCTTCCTATAAAGTAGTCAATGTTTATGTACTTTAAAGTTAAACGCATACTAGAATTTATTTAGAAAAAATTATTTTGCTAACTTTAATCTTTCAATTTTAATATGCACAATTATGTCATGAAATTTATTCATTTATTCAATATATGATAATGATTTTGGATACATTTTATGTGATTAAAGAATGCATGTCATGGAATGCATATATATTGTGTAATGATTTTCAATGTTATAGCATGTTTGAAATTCCATTGACGTATGTAAATTTTCACTACACAAAGTCCCAATGTTATTAGAAAGAATCTAAATTACTAGCTTGATATTAACTATGGCTTTTTAAGTTACTTGATTTAGATAAATGTGTAGTTATTTATAATAAAGATTTTTCTTTAAAGAACTAAATACAATAAAAGACATCTATAATGTTTTATACGATAAAATTTATTACTTGGTATATATTTTATGAGTTATTAAATCATGTAATCAATTATTTGCGGTATAATATATTATGTTATTATTAAGAATATAAATCAATTGCTTGGGATTAATAATAGCATCTTAATTATTGATTAGTTAAAATTGGTAGTTATTTAAAATTAACATTTTTTTTCTTTAAATAACTACATATAGTAAATGATGTCTATAAAGCTTTATGCCATGAAATTCATTACTTGGCATATACTTATGAGTTAAATCATATATGCAATTATTTATAGTATACATATATTATGTCATTATCAAGAATATAAATCAATTGCTTAGGATTAGTAACAACATCTTAAGTTATTAATAAGTTAAATTGGTAATTATTTAAAGTTATTTAAAAAAAGTTTTGTTTATGAAATAGCTTAGACAATAGTTTGGTTCAGTGGAATAGAATGGTATTGGATTCGAATTCTCGACAAAGGAGATTCGAATCCCTTAAAGTAATTTCTTATCCTGCTTAAGGTTAAAATAGCCATTTAGTTAGAGGGCATTAAATAACTATTCAGTGATTTCACCAAATAAAACCGTAATAGGCTATTTCATGAAATAGTCATTCTATGAACCAAACAGTCATATTATCGTAGTGCACTGAATGTGCCCCTAATAGGATTCTTATTACAGCAAACCAATTGCACTATAAAGTATTTATTTGTATGCTTAAAGCTAGGTTTCATTTTTATCAACAATGGCTACATGTACGTAATATCAAAACTAGATTCTCTAATTATGTCGTTTAGATTATAAAAGTTGCTTTATTATTGAGTATGTTTACTTAATATATGTCAATTTATTTTGACTCATATATGTAGAGATACATGCATTAAATTTAAATATGAAATTTCATTGATGACAATGGCTAGCATATTTTCAAGTAAACAAATATGAAATATTATGTAGTTACTTTATATCTATGTAACTAGAAGATTGAGAGAGTATAATTTTTTCATTCTCGGCATAAGTTTCAAATAGCAAAATATTATACAGTCTTAAAATTAGTTCATGTTCATTTGATTTAAATATATATGGTAAATTATTTTCTTATTTAACCAAGGCCTAGATTAGCAATATGTTGTAACTTGAAAGTTTGATTATTAATTTTGTTGGATAATGACAATCAATGTGAAAGGTTATAATTTTGTATTATTTACATGTTTGAAACCTTCTTTGGTATAAAGCACTCTAAATAGAATTAATAATTTTTGGGTATAACTTGAAAATTATAAATATATATTTCATTGTTACCATTTATTTAATAAAGTAATGCATGGATTTGATGATATTTTGCACATGATGCTTTTGGTGCATTAAAATTTATTAACATCTAAATTTTGAGAGGCAAATGCAAATAAACCCAAATGAATTTGGTTTAAGTTGTTCGGGCACACAACTTAGGTAAGCCTACACCTATAAGATAGCATGCGTGGTGCAAGCAATTGTTCTTGATTTTTTTTTTTAGAATTTTTAAATTGCATGAAAAATTATTATTGAATATTTACGCACGATTAAATGATAAATATATTTCTTGCACTTATATTTTGATATTTTATTTAATGATAAAATACTTTTGGCATTTTGAGATTTTATTGGCAATATGTATTCTCCCTCTAAGGAGAGGATAATTCATTAATTAGTAGACTCTTTTGCAAAATTGGAAGTTGATAGATAATATATATATATATATATATTTTGCTTGGTTTTAGGATGTTTATTGCTTTTTGCTGCTATCAGGGTTGCGATTTCATTTTGAGCTTTGTGATCCTTGTTGGTTTACTATGTTTAATATCCTTAATGAGCAAAAAAAAAATAGTTTTCCTTTAAAGTAGTCAGTATTTATATACTCCCAATCTAAAGTTAAGTGTACAATTGAATTTTTTTAGTAATATTTCTTTTACTAACCTTACTCTTTCATTTTAATATACATAATTGTGCCAAAAATTTTATTCATTTATTTAGTACTTGATAATGATTTTGGACACATTTTGTGTGATTAATGTATGCATGTCATGGAGTGCATATTTATTATGTCATGATTTTAAATGTTATAGCATATTGAGATTCCATTGTTGCATGTAGATTTTTACTACACAAAGTTTTGATGTCATTGGTAAGGATATAAATCACTAGCTTAGTATTGTCGCAACTTTTTAAGTTACTTAATTTAGATAACTTCATAGTTATTTAAAATAAAGATTTTTCTTTGAATAATTACATATAGCAAATGACATCTATAAAGCTTTATGGCATGAAATTCATTACTTGGTATGTATTTTATGAGTTATTAAGACATGCATACAATTATTTGTAGTATACATATATTATATCATTATTGAGAATATAAATCAATTGCTTATGATTAGCAATAGCATCTTAAGTTATTGATTGGTTAAAATTGATAGTTATTTAAAATAAAGTTTTTTAAAATAACTACATGAAGGGAATGCGATTAATATATAATCACTTATGTAATAATTGCATTAGTTAACATAATTGAATTTATATTCCGCTGCAATAAATTTTAATATGTAATGAAAGATTCTGCATATATTTAGGATGTAATTGTTAACATTCAAAGCTTAAGAGCAGCCATAATATATTAAGGCAATTAATTTAAATAAAATGGGTATTCATTTAAATTAAAGTTTCATTTAAAATAATTACATAAGCAAAATGACATAGGTAAGAAATTAATAGTGATATGCAATAAATCTTATATATACATGTCGGATGTTATTATTAGAGTTCTAAATTATAAGCTTAAGTATAGCCACAACATATTGACTTGAATGTTTTAGAAAAAAAAATAGTGGCCTTTTAGAATAAAGTTTTTTCCTTTAAATAACTATATAAGAAAAATAACATCTATAAAAAGCTATACCGTGAAATTAGATATTTGGCCCCACAAGGAGATAATTATTTTGTAAAATGGTTAAAAGATAAAACAATATAGTATCAAAGTTAAATTATCCTGGGCTCATAGGTTTAGATTATTTTAATTTTGGTTATTTTAAAGTTATTGTTTTAAAGTGATGTAAATTCATATTTATAATGCATCTCTGCCTACTCGAAGGTTTGAATTTACATTTGAATATAAAATTATTTATTCAAATAAAATATAATTCCTTAACAATTTACAGCAAATTTCTACTGTTGTGATTTATAAGGCTACTAAAATTAGTGCTATCTAATGATGGAAAATCACTCTTGATTGAAAGGAATATATTAAGCTATTTTTGGGTGTAAAGATCTCGACTTAGTGCTTCGGGTCAACAACTTGTCCTCAACAAATTAAATGTGTAAAATGGAAATGGATTTTTATGTACTGTGGGAGAAATCTAATTGTTTTAAGTATGATCTACATCAAGTCCAATATTATTAAGTCCATTTATTCCATCCCAAATTATGATAAAGTCAATGATTATTAAAGACTACTTTGTTAAATATGATAAAGTTTTGGTTGCCATCTTGATAAGGAAGCTTTCAGGAATGAAGTATAACAGTTCTAAAAGTTATGCATAAGTACAATATAAGATTTAAGAGATATTGTTGCTTGACTTAAGTTTTTGGATTTGAGTTTTTTTAAGTAATTTTTATCACTTTATACTTAACCCTCTTTTAATGAGTGTGGACTATTCAAAATACACACAAAGAAAAAGGTATGTCAACAAACTATTAACTTTATGTATTCAAGATGAAGAGAGAATAAAAATAAGAAAGTAGATACAGTTTTCCAGGTAACTCAAGGTAAGAATGTGATAAGTAAGGCAAATGTATTCTAAAAATGAAGAAGGAAGAATGATAATATAGAAAATGACATGAAATCCTTTATTTTTGCATTATTTAGGCATATTTTGGTACAAATCACTTTTAATGATATTCTTCATATAATGCATGGTGGTTTGACTTAGGTTCAATGAATTATATTTCTATAACCATGGAATGTTTCATAAAGCCAATGAAACCAAAAGAAAATGGGAGAAATATCTACTCCAAAAATCGATAAAGACTTTTAGGATCATATTTGAAATTAAAATTTATTTTAAACCCTAATGAAACTTTTTTTATCTTTCATTTTTAGAAATTTCTTTAGATAAAATAAGTTTTGAATTTTTAAACTTTATTGTTGAAATTTCAAAGAAAAATGCTTCCATTGGTTTTTGTCATCGCTAACTTAAATCCTAATTATGAAAATAGTTTGTTAATTATGAATATGATTTCGGGCTATGAGGTTGTGCTATGAATGAAAACTCCATTAAATTTGATATAAAGATTATGTTATATATCCATACAAAAATTTAGAAGATTGATCAATGAAAGGGAAATCCATGCTCATACATATCAATATAGGCATAAAAATTCAATCAGAATTAAGCATAAGTAGGGGAATTTTAAAAAGAAATACTTTAATTTACACAGGATCTTAGGCAGAGATGTATATGTAACCCAATTGCAATTAAAATAATAGATCTGATAGAAATCATACCTACTTATAGACTTGTAATTCTAAGCATGCGAATCCCTGGATGAACGCCCTATAGGCTGATTTTTACAATCTCTATTCGAGGCCAAAAGTAGTCCAATTGTTCTGCCTTTAATGGTGATCCACGCAGATGCCTATTGGAGCATTCTTAAGGTTTGGTGGTTCTTTCGTGCTATACAGAAGGCTTTTCCAGCCTTAACCAAAAGATATTTGGCCAATAGGTTCAGATCTAAAGTGATCCAAGAAAAATTCCTACAACTATTGCACTAAAAGGAAGAAAAAATAACTCCATAGGGAAATAGCTATTTTGCACAAATCACAGTAAACAAATCCATAAATCCTAATTTTCTATTCTGATTGATTCCATGAGGATAGGAAACTAATTTTCTTTTTTTATTATGATTAGAAAAAATTTCAGATAACTCAGAAAGCATGTTTGTGTTAAGATAACCTTAAGGAAGTACATGGTTGCGCCAACCCTTTAGGAAGTCAGGATGTTGATGCGTAGTGTTTTCTACATGCTCCAATCAAGCAAAAGACCATAATTATTTATTTAAATATATCTTAGGCTAGGTTAGGATTGTCTAATAGGTCAATCAAGCCCACTGTTAACATTCCTAAAGGGTGGCCCCACTTTATAGTTTTTTTGGAGCCAATCAAAACTATTTTAATTAGCTTGTCCAAGATTAGGTCGTAATAGTAACTTATTAATATTTAAACACAATAGCACACCAAAGATAGCTATTCATGTGCGAAGCCTATTAACAAGCCCAACTTGGAATAGTTTACAACTCTCTTAACTTAATAATTAAGGCTTTTGGCCTAACCCTTAAATTTACATGTTGGATAATTTTAATTCGTAACTAAATTTAAGTAAAACAATTTTACTTCATGTCAATAATATGAAATAATTAATTAAATAATTATTTAATTTTTCAAATACAATTATTTGAATTTATTTCATATTATCCCTAGAACCATATCTACAAATAAACATTGTCTTAATAAGACATTCTTAGCTTTATTGCCTAAGACATATCTAATTAGAATTCACAAATCTAATTTATGCCTTAAATTATTCTTAATTGAACTAATTCAATTAAGTCCTCCTTATTATACCTTTCATTTAATTAAGTTCTACTTAATTAAATCTTGGTTTTAATCCAATATACCATCCTATTGTGTGGATCCATTAGGATTCTAACATAACAACAATAAACTTAATTACCTAATTAAGTTTATTTATATTCATAGACTAAGACTGGCTTCTAGCAAGGCATTATGCCCACCCAGTATGTAGGAAGAATCAATATGACCTCTTTAAGAAACCTTTTAGTAATCAGCCTCTCAGTGTACTATGCTCTTTTCACCAGATATCTCGAAAAGACTATGAGCACAGTGCAATGTCTACTCATGTATCAACCCAAATTAGTTTCCACAGCTTTCAGTTAACCTTATGAATTTAAAGAAACAATTTCTCTTATATTCATCATCCATTTGGCAACAACTTTATCAAGTTAACCAAAGCCAAGAACAAATGAGTATGTGTCCAATATCACTTGGAGTGGTGAATCTTTTGTGGAACACTCATCCACCTTTATATCGCTTACATAATCATATTATAAGCATGAATTAATATAAGCATAGCCAATGTCACTTAGTGATCTTGTGTGTTATTTGCATAAATCTCATTAAACAATTTGAGATGATTTATCAAATTATTTAGTAATTTTAGTTCTTTAATTAAAATGTTTTTAAGTAAATTCTTAGCTTTTAGGAAACTAGTCTTAAAATGAACATCATCTAACTTTTAGGTTGTTTGTCTTAATTAGGACATCATCTAACTTTTAGATAACTTTGTCCTAATTTGGACAAACAATTAAGCATTTCATATTTCCCAAACCATTTAGGAAACTTGTTTCCCAAAAACAACATTTTTAAGATATTAAATTGGACAGGCCTAACTTTTGTAGGTTGTTTATCTTGATTAGGTCATTATCTAATTTTCATATAACTTTATCTTAATTTGGATAAATTATTTTACATGTAATATTTTCTAAACCATTTAGGAAAGTAGTTTCCAATTTTTTGAAGTCTTAGTATTGATTCATATTTAATTTAATTAAGAAAACAGTTTCCCTAAATGATTAACGTTTATTCTAATCATATTAGAACAAATCCTACTCTAAGTAGAGTTAATCATTTAAATTATATATATATATATTAAACTAAATAAATTTAATTGAATTTTAATTCTATACTTGTTACACTATCTGATTCATATCTTAAATAGTTTAAGAAAATTAATATAATTGGATAATTAGGTGTTTGACAATAAGTAAGGGTTTTAATGGAATACAACCTCTTAAAGAAGCACATTGTGTTAACTTTACTAACTTTTAGCAAATTATTTTATTCTTTTAATTTTGGATTATCTTGATATGATCATGTTAGACTTAAAATTCTTAGAAAATCCAAGTTACATGAATCCTATTCCAAGTAGGAGAAGGTGACGCAACATATAAGGGAGTTTTAGTCCAACTAGGAGTTTGCTCCATGCATGGATATCTTAGCCATCCTAATTCAACTCAAATACTATTGTTTTCCTCCGAATAAACCTCTAAAAATATAACAAATTTGCAGCAACATTTTTCTATCATGGATGCAGCACCAAGGTCACAAGAACAAAGACAACGTGGCGTAATGAACACATACACTTAGTGCAATCAATATGGCCCAAAATTGAGATGTTTTTAACTCCAGTTTTAACCTAATTTTTCCACCTAGTACTATGAAATTCTCATGACACTATCAAGGGGAAAATCAAGGAAAATCGCACTAAAAGTTGCTAAAAATTTTAGCACAATTAAAACACTGAAATGGAGCCTCCTAGCAATAGTCGACATTAAAATGTTGATATATGACTCAAATACCAATTTAATTAGAAAAAAAACCTATTTTAAACTATTATTATTGATATTAAACATGGATTAACATGCTGGAGAATTAAAAATTAAAAAGAAACAACTTTTTTAATATTTAATTCAATAAATGGATTAAAACTACATCAAAAGAACCCAAAAAGCTTAAGACATATTAGGACTTTAATTCGAATTAATCGAAACAATTTTAGTTAATTATACAAAAACTTTTAAACATGATTAAAGTAAAAAATTATATGATGTCTAGATTTAAAAAATTAATGAAAAAATAATTTTACTGAATCTGAAAAATCACCAAATTAACACATAAATCAATCAGATTGATTACCACCAAAAAGTGACATACTAGAGCACATGTAATATTCAAACCTTTGGCTTTGATACCACTGAAAGGGAAATTCGAGCTCATGAATATCGATATAAGTTTAAAATTTTAATTAGAATTAAACATATGCAACGAAATTAAACAAAGAAACATCTAGATTTCCTTAAGATCTTGGCAGAGATCTATATATGATCTGATTGCAATTTAAAACATTGATCTGATAGAAATCATATCTATTTAAAGACTCATAATGCGAACCATGTTGCTCCTTACATAAACCTACCATTGGTTGATTATGATGATCTTTTCTCGAAGTTAAAAGTAGTTTAAGCCTTTTGCCTCTAACGTTAATATGCACAGATGCCTATTGGAGCCTTCATGTAGTCTGGTGGTCCTTCATGCTAGCCAGAAGTCTTTTCAAGCCTCAACTAAAAGACATATGGCCAATAGGTTAAGCTTTGAAGTGATTCGAGAATAATTCCCACACCTATCGCGCTAAGAGGAAGAAGAAAACATCTTCGTAAGGAAATAGCTATTTTACGTAAATCACAGTAAATGAATTTGATCCTAATTTTTGATTTCGTATAATTCTTTAAGGATAGAAAACTAATTTCTTACCTTCATTGTGAACAAAAATAATTTTAGATCACTCAAAAATCATGTTTGTGCTAAGACACCCTTAGAGAAGTCCATGAGATTTTGCCAAACTTTTAAGGAAATGAGAGGTTGGCACCTAGCCTTTTTTGGATGCTCTAATCAACCAGAAAGCCTTAATATTTATAAACATCTAAGGTTAGGTTAGGCTTGAATAATGGGTCAACTGAGCCCATTACTAACATACCTACAAAGGTGGCCCCACTTTAGAGTGTTTCTTGGAGCATTAATTAAAACTATTTTAATTAACTTCTCCAAGACTAGGCCTTAATAGCAACTTATTAATATTTTAGCTTAATAATAGCACACCAAAAATAGCTATTCCATGAACCAAGCCCATTACTAAGCCTAACTTGCAGTATTTCACAACTAAACTTTTTAAACTTGTTATTTAAGGCTACAGCCCAACCCCTAAATTTACATGTTAGATAATTTAATTCATAATGAAATTTTCTAACCTAAATGAAACAATTTTTACTTCATGTAAATAATATTAAATAATTAATTCAATAATTCCCCTATAATTATTTAATTTTCCAAATATAATTATTTGGCCTTATTTAATATTATCCTTAAAAACATGTCTACAAATAAACATTATCTTGATAAAACATTGTTGCAACATACCCTGAGGTGGATCTTCGCGGATTTATGGGTGTATACGACTTAAAATTTTTTTGACTTAGAAATGTCTTTTTGATCGAGACTTTTCCTTCGCTACGTGATGAGAATGAGAACGTATAGATTCTCGACTTGTGATATAGTGAAGGGGACCATAAGATGAATTGCTCATCTTATTGGTCTCAGATGACCATCACAAAATGGCCAACGCTTGGAGTCACCACCAATTATTTTGGGCTAGGCTTGACCGGATGCCTATTGAAACCTATGTTTTGAGTTACAAAACTCAAAACATCGATCTCGTGGTCTACGTAATCAAAAGATTCATCGTTTGGGTTTGGGAGTTGGTTACGCACGATGAGGTATAAACCTCTTTGTGACGCCTGAAATTGGTACCTTACTAGCTATGTCTTATCTCAGTTTCGATTGATCTTAACTCGTTTTTATTTTGATATAACCCTTTTTAATGCATGAATCTTATAGACATACAGATTCAGGTTTTGATAAAGAAGATTTAATCTCATTTATGCCTCAGAAAGATGGGGAACCTAGAAATTTTTAATAAAAATGACCTCTGGATTTTACTTTGAAAAATAGAATATTTCACTTTAGGCACTAGAGAGATACCCATGTGGAATATTACCCTTAGTTTTGCTTGAAATGATTGGAAACCATGAATGCAAATAATCATCACAAAGAAATCATGTTAGTAAGACAATAAATGAAGTAACATAACATAGATCATTTAATGCAATGATAAAGAAAAGGGATTGACTATTGGAATTTATCTTGTAATTTGCATTGATTATCTAGGAATAACTAAATCGACAATTTTCGAGATGCATCTGGGTTTTTTTATTAAACGAGGTTTGTTTGACATATTCATGAAAATTCGAGAAGGAGAAAAATTTAATTGTAGTTGAAAGACAGAGTTGGAGTATCCCCTTAGAAAGATGAGGTTGGAGTATCTCCATGGATGACGAATAGTTTTGATGAAGGAAGATTTTTTTTTTAAGGTTGACAATTTTGAAAAATGGAGTTGGAGTATCCCTTCAGAAAGTTGAGGTTGGAGTACCCCTGTGGATGACAAATAATTTGACAAAGGAAGATTTTTTTAGATCTTGACAAATTTAAAGAGCGGGGTTAGAGTGTCCCCTTGGAAGGTCGAGGTTGGAGTATCCCTAAAAGTGACATGTTTGACACTCTTTAGAGAAGCCGAGTTGGAAAAATTAAAGTTGACAAAACTTTGTGATTTAAAAAATGAGTGAACATTTGGACGATTTTTAGCAAAAGAAGTTGTTGTGAATAAGGATGGTAAAAATGTAAAATATGTTCGTGCCTTGATATGAGCTTGTGGGAGGTTAGAGCATGTTCTCGAGTCTGATCGGGGTGATGCGGAGACATTCAAATGTCTCAAGACAAAATTTAGGAGAACAACTTAATTTTGACCATGACCGAAAACAGGGGACAACATTGCGTGATCCCACTTTCCAAATTTATTTTGGATTGGTTTGAAGGCTTTAAAGGATGGACAAGATACCGTCAAAAAGGTAACTTGATGAAGGTTAATCTAAAAATATTCCTAGTATCCCAAAAATCACTTTCTAGGGAAATAAATTTTCAAATTTGGATTAATTTTGCCGTTGGTAGAGCATACAAGGAACAAGGTGTGTCAAAATTTGAAAAATCATTTCGGACTCATTTGATATCAAAAAATTGCAAATAATACCTTTCTAGAAAGGGAATTTGATGAACTTGTTAGGAAAAATGCTGGATTGATTTGGAAAAATCGTTTAGTAGGCCTAAAGGGCCCAACCAGAATGCATTTTGTTCACTCTAGGGATTTTGGATAGTCTAGGATTGAAAAATCATAACTCTTTCATTCGGACTGATCCTAGGATTAACAAGACCTTGTTTTAAAGATATTTTGGCACACTTTTAGAGAAAAATATTATAAAATTCATGAAAAATCATTTGGGATTTTAAAGTATTTTTTCAATTTGTAATAGTGCTGCTGCTAGCGGGTACAAAGCAAATCAGAGGATATTTTTTATTTTCTCTATGTTTACGGGTCCAAACTCGAGTCATTGACATTCGATCGTCCATGGCTGAAGGGAAAGAGTGACATGAGCATCACGAACTTATTTGCACAGCCCTGGAGTATTTTAGGATGATGAAACAGTCCATTGCTCATACCATTCAAGGTTTCGACTCAAAAACAAGGCACGAACATTTCGAGAACAAGTGTAAGGCCATTTTCGTTGCAAAATTAGAAGATTTAAGCTTTTTAACCAAGATGCCATATCTAGAAAACTTAATTTTTTCCCAAGATATTTTGCTAACTTTAAGGAAAATGCTAAGTTCATGCTAATCCTCATTGGTTGAGGTTAACATGCTTGACTTAGGGAGGTTTTGAAAATCAATTTT
>JBBYHL010449893.1:5852-16225 GCA_038381835.1 Adansonia madagascariensis | reverse complement strand
TTAATGCTATAATAACTAATTTTACTCCTATCGTTATTTTTAATTTTATCAAAATTAATTTTACTGTCGATCCAAATAGAACCTTAATGGATAGAGTCAAATTTAGAAAAGGTGTTTCTAGGTATGTACAAGCCAAGATGTGAGGTATGAAACTAATACGACGATATACTGATTAGCAAATTTTACTTTGAACAAATTAGATGATCATTATTAAAGTTTATTGTAAATATTAAAATGCATGAAAATTGTGTAAGAATTAAACACCAAATTAAGAAAAGTTAAAAAAGTAAGATTTAATAGCAAATAATTCTCATCCAATCTATACCTGTAAATTAAACGTACCCCTAAGCGTACTGTAGTAGGGAGAAACAAGAAGGTGCATTCTTTTACTTTTACGATGTTTTGAGAGAATTACAGAAGGAGCCTTTGAAAACGTTTACAATTTATAATTATTATAATAAATAGTTATTAATAAGTAAATAGGAAATTCTTTTACTTTTGATTGCAGAAGAAAAACTTTAGAAAAATTACAAAATCACCACTAAACAAAAAATATTTGCAATTTATTATGATTATAATAAACAATTATTAACAATGAAAGAGAAAATTATTTGAAAAATATAACTAAAAGGGAAAACTTTTTGAAAGAATTATGAAATGGTCAACAAAATTAAAAATATCTATCATTATTATAATATATAATACTAATAAGGATGTAAAAAAACAATTACATGAAATTTTACAATTATTTCTTCTTTGAGAAGAGAAAGAAAAGCCCGCTAAAGTAATTGGTCGATTTGAACTTTCATAATTGAAAAAAAAAATGAAATTTAATTAGTAAAATAAGACACTTTAGTTTCATTTATTTGATGAATTTATCACTTGATTCTAAAAAATTACTTAAATTTTACAGTTTTGTTTTTATTTGAAATCGTTTTAATACATTGTTTTATTTGTAAGGAAGATTTAATTTAATATATTAATTTTTTTATATTAAAAATATAATCATTAATTTTAAATATAGATATACATATTAAATTATTAAACGATAAAATAAATAATTATTAATTAAAATAATTGAAGTGTTTATTAAAAAATTCAAATTTCTAACAAAGTGACAGACTAGCATATATTATAAAAGAAATTAAAAAGTGACTGACAGGTCAACTATTACCAAACAGCTGTTAATTGCACTGTAAATAATTTATTTTTTTTAATTAGGTCGAGGATCTTACATCTTTAAAAAACAACTTATAAAATTTGAAATAATCTAAAATTTATTGAATCAAATAATCTCCAGATTTTGACCAAAAATTAAATACAAATAAATGGAAAGAAAAGTCCACCGGATATATATAGTTTACATAGAATTTATAAGTGCCCTTTAAGAAAATAATTGAGTTGAGAAAACGATAAGTGGAGAAAAATGGAGAAGCCATTGCTGGGTGGAAAGGAGGAAGAGAAGTGGAAGACAACATGGAGTGGCTTTGTAGCGGAGCTAAAGAAGGTGAGCTACATGGCGGCGCCGTTGGTGGTAGTGGCGGTGTCGCAGTACCTCTTGCAGGTCGTGTCGGTCATGATGGTTGGTCACCTCAGCGAGCTAGCTCTTTCAGGGGTTGCTTTAGGTTCCTCCTTCGCTAATGTCACGGGCTTCAGCTTTATTGTAATGTTTTTCTCTGTCCCTCAATCCTTTCGCTCTTTATATTTTTAATTTCACTTGCATATAATTGAAACTGAACATTTCTTTCTCAACACTGACTGGTGAACATATTTATAGCTTAAATAATTAAAGCTCATAAAATCAGTACAAATTAAAGGGAAATCTTTGCATACAGAAAATTGATGTTCAATAAAGATATGAAATCCTTATCTCATTTTTCTTTCTTAGAGAAGTTAAAATTGTACTATTGAGAAGTTGAATTTGAAAATATAGATTTAGATTTAAAAATAGTATAAGTTATATGATAAAATACACATAAATATAATATTTATAATTATTTTTTAAATTTATAAATCTATTATATGCATATTTAATAGTAAATTTAAAATTCTTATAAATATTTACAAATTTAAAATTTATGACTTTATCTTTGTCAAATATATAATTATATGAAAGTTTAATATGTATGCATTTTGTTCTTATACTTTATATAACAAAAGAAATCCAAATTCATGTTCCTAAAGATAGTGATAGGATTTTTTGTAAATCTCATTTTGCGTAAGCTATTTTTATTTTATATTAATTTAAACTATGTCTAAGATATTGGGAGATTAAGAGCAAGGGTTGGTTCCTAATGCAAGAGAACTATCTCCCAAAGTAGAATCGATACTTTGTCAAACCAAAGCAGAAATGATTCTAAATAAGAGACTCGGTTCCTTTATTCCAAACCAGAATATATATATACATATATAAATAAATAGTCTCAAAGAAAATGAACAATACAGATTTACGGACAAATACAAATAAATTAAGTCAAGGTAGAACCTCTGATCTTAAAACGATATTTGCTTGCCTCTCGAGTGCTTGAAAATATTTGCAATTTGTCTCCTAGTCCTCCTCAATTATGTTGTAAGTAGCGATACTTATCAATGGCAATGCAAGAAACTGAGAAGATGCAGTAATTCTCTCTTAGATGACAAAACCATAAACTAGAAGGAAAAGGTAGAGTATTGGAAAAAGAAAAATCGAAACCTTTTTAACACACTATTCAAAATAAAAGAAACTATTTTCGGATAGTTTTTTTAATTAAAATAAAAAATTGTTTGAATATTCAAAATTTAAACAAAGACATGTTCGGATAAAATAAGTATTAGTCAAACATGATCATTGGGTTAGGCTATTAAAGGTTTGGGCTCCAAAATAATGAGATCCACACCACCTTTAAGTCAATCGCAAGCTTAAGCCTGAGCCTGGCCTAGCCTTGTTTAGTTCAAGGCTGCATGCGTGTCCAACCAAGCTTGTATATGTCCTGACTTTCCACAAAACCTAGGTGGTTTGTTGTGGCCCAACCATACATTGAAACAAAGGCTATATAAACCATATATATTAGCTTATGTGTTCCATATGTGGGATTCCACACCAATTATAAACACCAACCAATTTTTCCCTCTTTAAGTGTGCACTTTGAGAACAATTTTTCATGCAACTTTTATATCAATTAAGTAACATAATTATGTACCGTGTATCTACATACGATAATCAATGTATTAGTCTATGTAATTTGTATTTATACACACTGAAAATATTTTGATATCCAACGATCCTTTATATGAAAGAAAATTGTTTGATTAAAACAATGAACTAATATACGTAGGTTAAAGAGTTATTGCTTTAAGATAGGTCAATTTAGGCTTTGAACCTTTCATAGTGACAACTATCTAATTTACTTGGCAAACTAGTGAACATGATTTTTTGAACTATTTAGCCTTTCTTGTAACTTAAGATAATATAAGTTACAAAATTCCTTTTAGAAATCCCTTGGATCTTATGGTTGTGTTCTTTTTGGCTTCGAACATGTCTTTTTTATGAGTGCTCTAAAGAATTTAACCTTATCAATTCTCGTAAAAATGTACATGTTTCAAACTCATATAATTGGTTTCTTATGAAGAGTACTTTGTAATACCTAGTTGACTTCATCAAGCTATAAGAATCATTGAAAGCATAGCTTATCCCAACTCCTTTGCATGTAACACCAATTCATCATAGGAATAGGTAAGAGTGTTTGACTTTTTCAATGCTTATGCAAAGTTAGCATAATCTGGTTGTCCCTTGGAACTTAGATTTCGAGATTTCTAGTCATCTAGGTTTGGTTGCCATTATGTAACTTGTTAACTGATAGGCTTAAGTCCCATTCCCCTCGATAATTCATAGAATTGCTCTATTGTTAAACCTTTCATAAGTGAATTCACAAAATTATCTTTTGATTTTACATAACCAAGAGACACAATCTCATTTGAGAGCAAATGTCTCATAGTATTGTGTCTTTGATGAAAGTGTGAAAATTTACTGTTATGCTAACTATTCTGTGCCTTACCAATTATAGATTGGTTGTCACAATGCATACAAATTGCAAGCACAAGTTTTGGCCAACGTGCAATATCTTCTAAAGAAATTTTAAAGCCATTCCACTTCTTTTCCATCTTTATCCAAAGTTATAAACAGATTCCTTAGCAGATCTGATTATACATGTTTGTTTAGAAGATTTCTGAGACATTACAGCTCCTACAATAGTAAAGATAAATTCATTAGTGGATTTTGAATTTTTAGTATTGGATATCAAATTTGCATCACTGTATTTTTCAAGCATAGCTGGATATCTTGTATAGTGTAATCTATAATTTGAAGTGTATCTCAGATACTTGAATACACTTACAATGACCTTCTAATGATTTTTCCAAGATTACTTATAAATCTGTTTAGTTAGCTAACTAAGTATGATATGTTTGGTCTTATGTAGTTCATGATATACATTAGACTACCAATTATTTGTGAATATTTTACTTAAGATATTACATTGCCAGTACCTTTCTTTATACGTAACTTAATTTCTACGTGTGTTTTAGCTCTACTAATATTATTCTTGTTGATGCAAGGATTGTCAGATTACGCCAGCTATGAGGTATTGTCTGCTTTGGAGCAGTGCACAAACTATCCTCACGGTTTTGTCTTTTGAGAAAAGGCACTTCAATAGGGGAAGGGTGGCCCTTGCTTTATAAGCCATAGTCCATATCCTTGACTAATCAATGTGGGATTGTTGTCTTGCCCCAACACTAGCCCCCAAAGCAAGGGTATGGACTGTATAGGTCAAGTGGGCAAGTTTGATCGTACATTGAGTGGTCAAGTTACCACTGTATAAGTTGTAAAATGAGTGACCAAGTTTGCTGCAATGTATGTTGTAGATTGAGTGGGCAAGTTTGCCATGGTGTAAGTCAAGCAACTCGGATTTACTTGTTTATATGTCTGAATGAAATTTCATTTATCAGCTTATGGCTTTTCAGTTCCCACAGACGGTGCCATTGTTGATGCAAGGATTGTTGGATTGTGCCTGCTATGAGGTATTGTCCGCTTTGGAGCAGTGCATAGATTGTCCTCACAGTTTTGTCCTTTGAGAAAAAGAGCTTCAATAGGGTAAGGACGTCTTTTCTTAAAGGACAAAATCGTGAGGATAGTCTGTGCAATGCTCCAAAACGGATAATTCCTTATAGTGGGCATAGTCCAACAATCTTAACATCAACAATGGCACCATCTGTGAGAACTAACAAGCCATAGGTTCATAATTGAAATTTCATTCTAGCATATAAACAAGTAACTTCAAGTTACTCAACTTATACAAAACTTGGCATATAAATTTGCCCGCTCAATCTATAACTTACACAGTGGCAAACTTGCTCACTTGATCTATGACTTACACTATGGTAACTTGACTGCTCAATCTACGATTGAACTTGCCCACTCAACCTACACAATCTACACCTTTGCCTGGGGGCCTAGTGTTGGAGCAAGACAATAATCCCATATCAATTAGCCAAGGACATAGACTATAGCTTATAAAGCAATGACCACCCTTCTCCTATCGAGGTGCCTTTTCTCAAAGAAGAAAATCATAAAGACAGTCTGTGCACTGCTCCAAAACAGATAATACCTCATAGCGAGCATAGTCTGACAATCCTTGCATCAACAATGGCGCTTTCTATGGGAACCAACAAGTCATAGGCTCATAGCTGAAATCTCATTCAAGTATATAAATGGGCAACACCAAGTACCACATAAACATGCCTACTTAACTTACACTGTGGCAAACTTACCCACTCGATCTATGACTTACACAGTGGTAACTTGACCATTCAATCTACAATCGAACTTACTTACTCGACCTACATAGTCGATGCCCTTGCCTAAGGAGCTAGTGTTGAGGGAAGACAACAATCCCAAATTGATTAGCCAAGGATATAGACTGTGGCTTATAAAGCGAGGGCCACCTTCTCTTATTGAGGCACCTTTTTCTCAAAGGATAAAACCGTGAGGATAGCTTGTGCACTACTCAAAAGTGGATAATACCTCATAGCGGGCACAGTTTGACAATCCTTGCATCAACAATTCTTATTGAATTTCTTAAAGAATCTTATTACATAATTATCCTGCGTAATTACTAAGCCATCTTGTATTTCAAAATTTTAATTCCTAAAACCACATCCACTCTTCTATATCTTTCATATTAAATTTACTAGTTAATCTTGTTTTGGTAGATTTAATGATCTCATATTACTTTTTGAGATCAACATATCATCTACATATAAACAAACAATGACATGTCTTGTATGTGTATTCTTTATGTATACACATTTATCGCATTTATTAATGTGAAAATCATTAGATAACATTGTATTGTCAAAATTTTTATGCCATTTGTTTTGGTGCTTGCTTTAAACCATATAATGATAATAAGCATACATATTTTTTCTTGTTCACAAACCTCCAATCATTCAGGTTGTTCCATGTAGATTTCTTCATCTAAATCTACATTTAAGAAAGTCATCTTAACATCTATTTGGTATATTTCAAGATCGTTAATAGTTGTTCTGGCTATTAACATTCTGATGAATGTTATTCTTGTAGGTAGGGAATACATATCGAAATAATTGAGCCTTTCCTTTTGCTTATTCTTTTATTACAAGTTAGGCTTTATATTTATCTATAAATCCATCTACTTTTATCCTGTTCTTAAATATTCATTTAGATCTTTAAGGTTTATGCTCCTGAGGAAGAGCTACTAGTTCCAATGTATGGTTGTACATGAGGGATTCTATTTCATTGTTAATGGCCTATTTCAACAATGGTGCTTTTGAAGATGACAAAAACTCATTAAAAGTTTGAGGTTTATTTTGTAATAAAAAATCTAGACTATAAGTAGTTGCCACTTTAGCCCGTTTTTCTTCTTCTGGATTCTTTTTATTCCTTTTTCATCCATTTGTAGATCACTACTCAAAGACTCATGAGTTTTCTTAACAGTTTTTTTCTTATGTTTCCTTATATGCAAATATATCTTCAACGAACAAAGCTATCTTAATTTAATTATTGTATTAATATGAATATTAGGAATGCCCAGATTGTACATAAGATTAGACTGTCATTTGCATACCTTATGAGAACGCAATCAATAGTCTTAGGTCTTATTTTGATCTTTTTAAATGGAGGAATCTCTACCTTAGTAACACACCTCTACCGTTTCATGTATGTAGGATGGTTCTTGACCCTTCCATAACTTATATGGTGTCTTGTTTGATTTCTTGTAGGCATTTTATTTAATATATATAACTAGTTGTTAAAATAGCCACCCCTACAAGTTCTGAGATAGCCCTGAGCTTATTAACAAAGGATTTCATCATATCTTTTAACTTTCGATTCTTACGTTTCACAATACCATTTTGTTGGTTGAATAAGGAATGGTGATTTAATGGATTATTCCATGTTTTAAACTGAATTCATTAAATAATGAACTTATCACTCTTTGTTTCCTTAATATTTTTGCTTAGTTGATTTTCAACCTTATTTTTGAAGAGCTTAAATGATTCCAAGACCTCATCTTTGCTACTTAGCAAATAGACATAACAATATCTTGTGCAATCATCAATAAAAATAATGAAATACATTTTACCATATCTAGTTTGCATAAACTTTAAGTCTTAAATATCAGTGTGAATTAAATCTAAAGGTTCACTACTTCTTTTTTATTGAATATAAAGAAGCCTTAGCAAATTTAGATTCCACGAAAGTCTTGCACTTATAATTTTTATCAATGCAAATTTTTGGAAGCAAATCTAAATTGTTAATCCTTTGCAAAGTCTTATAATTCACGTGACTTGACCTACCGTGCCATATATTAGAAGACTTAAGCAAACAAAGAGAAGAACTTGTTTTATGTTCATGCTATTTGTTACAACCATCATGACATTGAGTTTCAAAAGTCAATCACATAAATATCCTCTCAAAGACTAGCTTAAATCTGTTCTTGCTCAATAAAGAACCTGACACTAAATTCTAATGAATTTCAAGAGCAGAAACCACATTGTTCAAGGTTAGTTCTTTCTCAGATGCATTTTGAGCACCACTTTCACATAGCCTAGTACTTTGTAGTACCGAAGAGTTTCCCATAAACAATTACTTATCACAGGCAGCTTTCTTATACTCGATGAAACTCTTCCTATTAGAACAATCATAAAAGTGCCTCTAGTGTCAATCCATCATGTCTTTAGGTTTTTACCATGTTTACTTCTTTAAAACAACAAAAAGTTAAAGCTCATTATTAGTAACCAAGTTGGCTTGAGCTTTTTTCTTCTTGTTTTTCTTGTTGCTATTTTGACGACAATCGTTAGAATAGTGTTTGGTTGTTGCGCACATATCAAGATCCCTTGAATTTCTTGATATCAATTTTATTATTGCCTTGGGAAAAATTAAAACCAACATGGTTCCTCTTGTTGGTCTTATGAAAATGTTCTACAATATTTGCCTTAGCTTTGATACTTTGAACTCCACCACTCATTTCTGAACCTCCTAAAATTTAACTGAATAATCAAGTCCTCTAATTTTATCTCCTTTCTTAAGATTGTTGTCTTAACTATTACTCTGAACTCCATAATATTTGTCTTAAGATTGTTGGGAGATTAAGAGCAAGGGTCAATTCCTAATGCAAGGGAATCAATTCCCAAAATAGAATCAATACTATATCAAAACAAAAGAGAACATGTTCTAAATAAGAAAGAATTCGTTTCTTTATTCTAAACCAAAAAAATATATAAACAATCACAAAGAACATGAATAATATAGACTTGTCGAATGTCATTGAATGGAAAATACAAACAGATTGAGCTAAGGTAGAACCTCTGACCTTAATATTTGTCTATGTATCGAGTGGTTGACAGTATTCGTAATTCGTCTCCTAGGTCTCCTCAATTATTTTGCAATTGATAACACTAATCAATGGTAGCAAAAGGAACGGAGAAGGTGCAGTAATTCTCTTTCAAATGAAAAATCCATAAACTAGAAAGAAAACGTAAAGTACGAGAAAAAGAAAACCAAAACCCTTGTAACACAATATTCAAAAACTAGAAAAATTGTTTTCGAACAGTTTTCTAATTCAAATAAAAAATAGTTCAAGCATTCTTAATCAAACATGTTTGGTTAAGTTGGGCTTAACATATTTGTTAAAGTTTTGGGCTAAAAAATTATAAAGCTTACACCATCTTTACCTAAGCTCGACCTGATTCGATATGCGCATATTTGTCATCCAACTAAACTTATGTGCATCCTCACCCTCTATAAAATCTTGGGTTCCCCTTGGGGCTTATCCCCATGCCTATATAAACTACATATATAAACTTAGGTGTTCCTGTGTGCGATTTCACACCGAACAATTTTTTTCTCTTTAAGTAAGTACTTTGAGGTCAATTTCTCATTTAACTTCGATATCAATTTATAATATAATTATATATAATATATTTATATGCGATAACTTATATATTAATATACCTATCTCAAATTTATAACACTCAAAATAAGTTGATATCCAACGTAAATATCATTCCGATATATATTCTAGCTGTTTAAAAAAAATCAGGCTCACCAATATATCAAGATAAAATAAAGAGTTCATATTACATGAACTAAAAATTTTTAATTTCAAAATAGTAAGTTGGGTTCAAATTTGATTTATAGAAAATGAAAATTTTATAAGTTAAATTTAAAAACTGTAGGATGTTTTATTATTTTATTATTTTACTTTTTTACATAAAAGAAACTGCGAACTTGATTTTCATCATTTTAAAAGCAAAACATGGTCATAGCATAGGAAATCTCATCTATCAGATCTCTTAGGATTTTAAAGATTTTTGTGTCGCATTGGGGACACTTGTCATAATCTCAAGAATGATGACCATCAAAATTGACATTTGATGTGAAATTGCTTTTCTAATCTTTTGTTTTAATTACGAAAATTATTAGCTTTAACGACAAACGACCCAAGGCAACAATAGTCTCAAATTTTACTATTTCCTACATTTATATTAAAAAATTAATTTTTGTTTATATAATATTATATATATTCAATTTTTATAATATTAATTAACTATAATATTTTCTTGTAAAAAAATAAAAATCAAAATAAAAATATTAAATATTAAAAAATAAAAAAGTTTAATGTCCGGAACATCTCAAAAAATAAATGAACAGAAGAATTGCAAATATCAATTGTCAATTTTATCAATTTATTCCTTTGTCGTTTTATCAGTACTTGTCGCAGCCTTTTGTCTTTGTCCGGATTCCGGACCCCACACTTTATTTGCTTTAGTAAAGTTTTTCCTGTCGCTTTTGAAGTTAT
>JBBYHL010449854.1:0-16228 GCA_038381835.1 Adansonia madagascariensis | reverse complement strand
TATCATAATTTATGTATGTAAATAATGTATATGTGTAATTATAATAAAAATATGTAATATTAAATTATATTACTAATGATAATAATTTATGTAATAGATAATATAAATTATGTAACTGTAATATTTATTGATAATTTAAAATTTTTTTTATGATAATGATTTATGTAACTTATAATATATTTATATAATTATAATGATTTTATATATTATTATATAATAATATATGTAAAAACTATAAAAAAAAAGGGGGGCCTTATGGGAAGCGCTGTCCCCCATCATATCATGTCTACTTTACATGCAAGTGTGTGATATCGATATTGCAACTTATATTATTTAATTTTTTTTTAAAATATTTGCATCTAATAGTACTTATGTCATGTATATTATCCTTCAAAATTTAATTATATAAAAAAACATAAAAATTAAATATTCTCGTGTTATATATTCACTCAACGTAGATTTTATCTGGAGGCTTCTTTGTATGAATAATATAATTTTTTTGTTTTTCATTTTACGTCATTCTAAAATTAATTCTCGAAATATGCTTAAATTTGATTTTGAATTGAGAACTCGCCATGGGAGGTGACAACAACAAAGGATTATTAAAAAGTTAGCACATCTATGCTGTTGCTTTTTTCCTCTACATTTAAGAGAGAGTTGATTCCTATCAATTATATTTATTAAAATAATATTTAAAAGTAATAAAATATTAAAAAATATTTTTATTAAATATTAATTTACTATTTAATAATAAATATCATACATAATATCAATTATATATAAATTATATAAAATAGATATAAATCATACGTACTGTATATAATATATATATATTATATAAGACATATATAATATAATACATAATATTATAAATATAATATAAAAATATGTTATATATAATAAAAATAAAAATATTTTACATTAAATTATGAATTACTATTTTAAAAATAAAAAATAAAAAATATTTTCATTGTACAAAAAATTTTTAAATATTATTTTATTTTATATATTTGATATATATATATATAATTTATGGGAACCGACTCTCTTAAATGCAGAGAAGAAATGCAACAGCGAAGGAGAAATGAAATTAAAGGTAAAATGATAATTACAGTTTCTTTTTAAATAATTCTTATAATTGTTATTTCCTTCTTTTAAATTATTTTTCTTACTTTAACCTTTTTTAATAATTATTTTTATATTTTATTTTTTTTAAAATTTTTATGCTATAGCAAAAATATATGTTCGCATTGAGAACTCGCCACTCAATGCGGTACCTTAAGAACCAGCATCCCTCCTCCTCGTCATCTCTCATGATGAGTTTTCAATTTAAAATAAAATTTAAATAAATTTTAAAAATTAATTTTAGAATGATATAAAATTAAAAAATTATATTATTCCTATAAAAAAGCTCAATCTAAAATCTCAATGAATAGCTCCTTTCCGGTTTTAAATTGAGGCAAAATTCTTCAAGAGATCCTTGGTGATTCTTTGGTAATATTAAAAAAAATAATAATAAGTTGGTAGGCACTAGATGGAATAGTTGAAAAAGTTAGCACAGCTGGCTAACAACCTATGCATTCAAATATACTATGTATACTATTACTGTCACGGTGTGCTTTTGTCGTTTCATAATTCTTACTTTCCATATAAGTTGTTAGGTGTGTAGATTTTCATTCTAGGATCTGAAAGCACTTTAGTGACTTTCAGCTTAGGAAAATAACTACTTGTATTAATTTTCGCTGGTCAAGTCGTAAATATTCAGTGGTTAAGGATACAGGTATATTTCTTAATCAAAAAGTATGTTGTGTTCGCTAGCTTTTGCTTTTGTGTTGTAATGGAAGTATTGCTTGTTGCTGAGGCAAATATCTTTCTTTTTCTGTGGGCTGGCTGGATTGCATTTTTTTTGGATCTACTTCTAAGGAAGGAGACAGCCAGACAGGAAACAGAGCAGGGTGATGTCTGTTTGGAGATCGCTTAAGAACTGTGATCCAAGTACTTTATTTATTTCTCCATAGTGGAAGTGACGTCAGGTTCTTATCTCCCTGTTAATGACGTGGAAAATAATGAAGTGGGGGAAAGCTGCTTCATGCGTTGTTGTTTTATAAATTGTAAGCCTTGAAGTAGTACTACTTAAAAGAGGTTTATCGTAATTTTTAAGATAGAATCTAATTTAATTAATTTAGATAATTATATTAAAGTGTAAATTTTAAGTTTAAATATTAGTATTTGTATTTAATTTTAGATTGTGACTTTTTTTAAGTTCGTGTACCAGTTAAAATTTTTTTGCTTTTAAGGGTGACATAGGTATAAGTTTAAATCTTGAGACATGTAATTTTTTCCTTTTTTAGATTGCGGTCTTTCTTATATCAAAGACAACTATGGTTAAAATCTACTAAAACAATTAAAAGCGAAATTAAACTCCTCTCATGCTCTATCATAGAAGTATTTATGGATTGTGTCATAGTTTAATTTTTTTTCAAATCCTATATGCAAGTTCGATTAACAAGTCAATTTTACAATTAAAGATCAGTAAAATATTTATTTTTATAATTAAATTTAAATAAAAATATTTATATTAATTAAATAGTAATTCAAACTGAGTTAATCCAAATCAAAAGAATTTATTTTTGAATTTTATCTCAATTGAGTTGGATTGTCTCACCACATGTCTACTTCATCATGATTTTGAGTAATTAGAATTAAAAATAATACTAAAAATATGAATTCGACTCTTGAAATGAAGCAACATATCCAAAATGTATACAGCTTTTCTTTTTTTTTTTGTCAATTATTATTTAATATAAAATTTTTTATTATTAATAAATATAATTTTTATAATTTATGAATATATTTTATAAATATAAATAATGATAATTAATATATTAAAATTAATAAAAATATAGTGAATAAAAGTTAAAAATTGTTCGATAATTTTTACTATTATTTGCTGATGAGGTAAAGCTAAATGACAAAAGGATATTAATAAAATCTTAGAGTGCAGTGTCCAAAGTATAAAGGCCGGAAAGTCGCAATGCGATTACGGCTTTGAGGGGGACAACAAGGCTTTTTCTTGGCAACAAGCACGCTGTCCCAACCAACACAAATTAATATAAATAGACCATTGTGAAAATCACGGTCCATAGATTAAAAATCCAATTTAAAAGAAAAGTAATGAAAGAAGACCTGAAAGTTAGAATTAAGTTGTTGCCTTTTGAACGCCAGCTGGCTGCTGCATGTTTTTTTTCCTAAAGTTTGGTGTACTCCACGTACTCCAACCGTAGTTCTAAAACGTATTCGACACGTAATGCAATGAAAATTATAATTGTCAGAACGTAGTTTTCATGTTCACTGTAATCACAATGTATTGTGAAATGTTACAAGACATCACAACTGCATCTATGATGAAATTCGTAACTACGATTTGAAAACTATAACTCTAATTACCGTTATCTATTTTAAGCTAAATCAAAAACTGAGTTCCGAGAAGGAGCCAAACATGCAAGGTAGCTCAAATTAAGAGTGCAGATACTAAATTTGGCAGGCGCCGCCTCAAGCTACCTATGCAAACTGCTATGATCCTTGAGAAAAACGCATATCACACATTGTCTGTTATATAATTCTAATAGAAGATTAAAGAAAATTAATGGTTCATTATAAGTGTTGTATTTTTTGCCTGCAACTTACATCACTATTTTTTTTTTTTCTAATACACACCCATTATTGTTGCATTCACGTGTGGAATTTATATGTAACTTTTTGGTACACGTGTGGAATCTATATTTAATAATAAAACTAAATAATTATTACATTTAATTTAATTTATTCTGTAATAATATTAACATTTAATAAATTTAAATTTTAAATTTTAATATTTATAACTTTTTAATTTATCTCTAAAACATGACTTCATTTGTAAAGGAAAAAGAAATTAGTGAAAATAACGAAGAGGATGTCGACATATTGTTTGTTGGCCTAAAATTCAAAGAAATTCTAACCAGAACCAGAGTTAACATTAGTTTCTAAGAACTGAAACCAAAAGGGATGTGGATTGTCCAAATCCAACGAACTTTTTTTTGTTGTCAACGGAGTCTGGGAAGATGGGGGGAAAAGGATAAAAGGAGGCCAGGACAAAGGTTGCTCCTTACTTTTGCTTTAATTGCTTTTGTTATATATTGTTTCTTAACAGGGTAAGGTGCTTCTAAACTATTTTTCTTCATTTATGGACATATTCATGGTTTTCCACATTCAAATTCTGATCACTTTCTGAAAAGTGTTTGCTCTTGTCCAGATTGCATTTTCCTTGTGCAAGATTGACCGTACAATTAACTAAATAATTTGATCCATTTCAAAGGATTTGTTTGGTTAACTTCACGAGAATTTTCAATTCAAGTAACACTTTGTTGCTTGAAATTTCGTTGAATAGAAAATTCTTATGCAGGTGGTGGAATCTGACCCTACCATGTATCAAAGTTTGATAAAATTGAGAATTTCAGCGGAAAATATGACTTAGTCCTGATTTTCAACCTTGAAGACAGTGTTAGTAATCATTTGTCAAAAATGGCTTCGAGTTTCAGTGAGTAGACAAGAAATTTGATAGTTGAAATGCCCTTGTATAAGATCATTACATCAAAACGTGCCCAGTAGTTATGCCTTAAGTATTCACAGTTTTCTAGTTCTCTGCTATACATTTTCCTGCACCGGGAGAGGCTGTTCCAATGAGTCTGCCTGGCTGCAATTAACAGTCTTTTGCTGTGTTTTTGTCAGGCAGTGCCTGCATGTAGGACACGAAGAATGCGAACTAAGCCATTTATCGATACAACGAGTATGAAATCCATGGTTGCACTTCGGCAAAATCCGCAGACGTTCCCCAGCAGCGAACTCCGACAAGCATATAACACAAGCTGTGTCTAACCCTGGCAATTTCAAGTCGGATGTGTATTTCACAGTTGGGAAGGCTTTCAATGCTATCTGCTCAACTCCTGCATTTGCCAACTTAGCCGAAGGGTTGGCACCCGATTCAGCAGCAACTGAACTTGAGCATCTAAGCGTGCACCTGACAATACAGAACAACCCCAAAGAGGTAATCACGCTACATATGAGGACTGATAGAACGAAGATTACATTTGCATCAAAGTTGTTATTGATGGCAGAACTGTTTTCTTGAGCTGGGGAGATTGCTGGGGTTTCTGTTGAGGATTGCAGGAGAAATTTTCTTGGATGAAAGTTTCCAAGTAAGTCATGGGATAATTGGGTGAGTGTTGAAGTGGACATAGTTGAGATGATTTAATTCAGATGGCTGCACTTCCTTGTTCTGGGAGTTGGTTCCATTGAAGGATTATTTATACATGAGAAAGTTGATTAAAAGGTGGGTCAGAGCCTTATATTTTAAGATTATGTTCAGGGAGCCTAGTATATCTGAGTAGTGTTTGACGGTTTTCTATCTAGGATTAAACAAGTTTGACCCCGTCCCACTAAGCCCGTTATAGAATGGGAAAACAGGTTACAACTTTCCAGTAGAGCCAAAAGGTGCCACGTTGCTGTTTCCATCCATTCCTCCTATCAACGGAAGCGCAGTCATTAGCCGGTACTGTAGGTAGGGATAATTAACTGATGAATTGAGAGTGCAGTCGATTGAATAAAAAAATAAAAAGATAGATAAAGAAAAGTAAAAAAAATAAAAAAAAAATTAAATATACCTAGTAAAAAAAAAGTGAAAAAAAAAAGAAAAAAATATTATTTTTTATTTATTAATAAAAATAAATTATTTAAAATAAAAAAATAAAAAATAGAGTAATACGGTTAAATGTGTATATTTATAAAATTATTCATATTTTTTAAATTTTGTTTTTTATAAAAAGATATAATAATAAAATAATATAACTTTTAATTTTTTTTATTTTTCAATCATACTAAGTAATAAGAAAAAAATTATCTTTTTTTTTTTTCTATTGAGCACTCCAATTAAAAATATATATTATTTTATTTATTTTTTTACTTTTTTTACCTTTAATTTTTAATTTTTTTAAATTTTTTTCGTTCTACCAAGCAGAAACTAAAGATATCTTTGGAAGCACTCCTCAACAAGAGGACATGCATTTAACTTCTTTCTTCTGCCTTAGCCATTGAATTATTTATTAATCTTGTTAACATTAAAGCCAATGGGTCGGTGTAAAAAGTTCAATTTCGATATATCAACAGTCTTATTTGATGGATGATTTGTTAGTTTAATATAAGCTCTCGTTAAGACCCATAGCATATCTTGACTCTAAAATGGAGAAGCCTCCCTCCATCTAAACTTCACACCAAAAAGAAAATGAAAAAGTTCTCCATGTGAGATTGGATTTTGGTTTATAAAGCTATGTGATAATACTAGTTCAGCTATTGGGCTATTATGAACTCTATGCTTTAATATCAATAAAAAAAATATAATTTTTTTTATATTTGAGGTTTTCCTAGATTAAATCCTGGTTACGATTTTCAATCTGGAAATATGAATCTTTACCGGAGCGCCAAGCACAATGTTGTAAACTATCAATCTCAAGGGGCTCGGGTAGCGGCGGTAGTGGAGTTGGTTTCTAACAAGCAAATTATTTGTTTGGAGAAACTGCAATTTACAGCTATGATTACATGGTTATTTTGATCAACTTGTATGCTTGCATATATACAGGCCAGATTCACAACCATAAATTATTAGGGACAGCTCGGCAATCCTGCGTACTGTAAGCATATAAGCCAATGATGATCCTATACATTACAGCGCAAGTTGCCTTTTCGGGATTAATTAATACATCTTAACAGTCAAACTAATACAAATGACTTGAAATTGATATTACTTTTTCGTTTTGGGTGGACAATCAGAAATGTACAGCCAACTCGCTGGCATTAGATGATAAGATATATCCGTTTCTATAATCCATTTTTATTTAGTTTTTGCTGTCAAATCAGGTCATTAATTATCTTTCAGCCATGCAAGTAGTCTAGCCTTTCCGTACAGGAGCTATCAGTTTACTTGCGGCTAGGATTTAATCAGAATTATCTGCTAGATCTTTCGAAAATATTGGGGCTATATTTTAATTGTCAAATTGGTATTTTAAAAAAACGATCAAAGGTTGATCTGAATCTATCAGGATACTGCAGTTATTATTAAGGAAATATTAAAGATTTTGAACAAAAATTGTTAAAAGAAAGGCAGGGATACTTCTTTTTTCTTTTACTTTTCTAAGATTTTTATATATTCTTTTAATATCCTAAAGGGGAAGCATTTGTTTTTGTTTCGTACCAGGTGTATGCCACTAAATGAATCCATATCCTCTAGGTTGGATTGCAGAAAAGTCGGAGAGAGAGAGAGGGTAAAGTCACGTTTTGTTTGGAAATCTGTGAACAAACACCTACACCCTTATACACAATGTATTATCTGGAAATCTTTATCTGATAATGGCTAGGAATTAACAGGTAGCCTACTTGACAATTTAGCTGATGCTATTTGCTAACAAATTTGGAGTAGATATCCAATACTAATGGTTGTTGCTTCTATATGAAAAAAAATGATGATATGGTTGTTACCTTTGGTTGTACTAGGTTCTAACATTTGTAAATTGCAAGGAATGCTGAGTTTTTTTTTTTTTTAAAAATTAAATTATCGATATTAAAATTTTAATTTTAAATTTATTGATTGTATAAAATAATTAAATTAAAATTTAAATTTAAAAATATTGAACTGTCGTTCAAACATTTGATGATTAATTTATGTTTGTTAATAGTTCAATCTTAAGGAAAACCATTTCCTTACAACATTCTAAATTTAAACACTTATGCCATATATGGCACAAATCTGACATTAGTTTTTAACAAAAAAATAGCGGTTTTCAGATTTTTCGGCAGGATTTGTTTACAGGTCATGGAAGACTTGCTTGATCAATATGTACAGGGAGGTATCGCCTTGGAAAGCATTGATGATTCTAGGGTTTTTTTTTTTTTAAATGCGCATTCGGAGCCAAGTTTGGAGTTTCTAAGCATTTCTAGAGAAGGGTCCCATATGTTTCTTTTGAAAGATGACAAAAAGAAAAAAAGGAAGTGAGAGAAGGAACAAGATAGAGTGTGCCCTTTTTTTTTTTATTATTAAAATCGACGAGTGGGATAACATCAATTGAAAACATACTGGAAAGATATAAATGTGTATGTATATGCGCATTAAAAGTAATAAATGTCAGAAGGTAGCTTTAGCCAACAGCTTTGAGAACTAGAATCCCTCCAATCTGTGAAATTTAAGGTCTCTTTTGTTATCAACTTCTTAATTTAATTCCTTCATTTGTAACTCATTCACAAGTACTAAGAACATGGTACTGAATATGGAGATAAATTTCCAGTGGAGGCGCCCAATATATTGATGGTTTTTCCAGACACCTGAACTTCATACGAATTCATTGACAAGATAAAAATAACAAATGTTGGAGCATATTTTGATGCCTTAAATGGTTGTATTGAGGGAATTTGAATTTGTTTTTAGAAAGGGCTCAAGATAATGTATTAATGGGGTCTCCATATGGTAAAATACAGTTAATTAAAGTTGTAATGTTCTCAGTTGTCTTTGCTTTTAAATATTTTCCCTCTTGCTTGTCTGTTGTTGAGGCCTTTCTTATCAGGCATCTGTAACTGCTGTTTCGCACTAATAATATAGAGAGAGGGCTGCTTTTTTTAGCTTTAGATATTGATCAACTTTCAATAATCCATGTCTTTCTCAGCGGAACTTTCTGGGGGAAAAAAACATTATTAACTCCAGTAAAAGAAAGTCACACTTGAGTAAATTTCATCAGTCATATGGTAGACTAGGTAAATATCTTAAAGGATAAGGTGATCATTAAACTAGTATAGCTGATGCGAATATTAAGCAAATTCGAAATTTTCATTTCATTTTCTTTATTTGATATTTATATTTGTCACATATTTAAATATAAATACGAAAATATCATACTCTGAATAAGTAAAAAATAATTTTAAAATTAAATGTATCAATGTATAAATACTTATCCCAAGTTTGAACCACATATGCTCAACTTTCCATTAGCTTAATGGAATTAATAGTTGTTAAGAAAGAGAGTTTAGAACGGTTGAACTTTCAGGTGAAGCAGCATACACGATAATGTGGATGGCGTAAGAGGTTGATTCAGATAATGTCTTCCAAATTCATGATTGCAACTCTCAACTCAAATTCTGTTATCATTTTTTTGTTTTTTTTGTTTTTTGGCTAAGTTTGGTTCGCTTGACAAACTGAGCTTGCCTAGGCATTAAGCAAGAACAAAAATGTTGTCAAATCCCATAAATTCATATCAATTTTCGATTTTTATGCCAAGAACATTTCAAGTTCAAATTTTCAAAAAATAAAACATCATTTTTCTTCTGTCAATTCAATATTACTAGATTACCATTAAGTATGAATAGTTTGTATAATATATCTTAGGTTATATGGAACCAAAACGTTTAGGATGTGAAATTATAAATTATATCATGAATGACATTATATTTTTGAAATAAAATAATAAGACAAATACATTTGGTTTTGTAATTTAAACTTTAAAATCTAATATTTGGTTATAAACTTTTAAAATTTATGTTTACAAGTATTTCAATTTTTTTCTTTTTTATTAGTTTTTAAAAATAATGATTATGTTATAAGTTCATAGTAAATTAATGTTTTAAAGCGTCACAATTAGTTTTGTTAAATTAGTCAATTACTTTTTGTTTTGAAATGATTATTATCAATCTATTTAATTATTTTATCTAGGTAAAAGAAATAGTTATAATATATTAATAAACATAAACATTAAATTCATTTATAATAATAGAAATAATTTATTTTTTAATCATAATTAAGAATTGTGATATTCAAAATTATATAATATTTGTCAGAATTAATCATGCAAGTGCATGTATCGCAACAAGTAATATAGTGATAAAATAAAGTATCGATCTTATGAGAAATTGGCATCAAATTTGTTAAGTACTAAAATTAAAACAACCTAATCTTAGATAAACAAATGATTAAAAATTATAAATTCAAACTAATAATAATAATAATAATAATAATAATAATAGTAATAATAAAGGTAATAATAAATAATAAAAGTCTAAGATTATAATTTTCTCAACACTTTATTTAAATAAAACTCTACTCTCTTAACTTGACTAATGATAATGAGTTGTTAACCTAGAGTTCTAATTTATTTATAAATATCTTCCGGTGATCTTATAAAAATATCTTTCTTAATCAATTTACTATATTTCTATGTAAATTAAATTGAGAAAAGCTTATTAAGCTTAGATTCTAATTTGGTTACATATAACATACTCATATGTTCCTATATAACATACATATCAATTTATCATAATAAACGAATATGAAAAATATGTCACTCAATCCAGATCTAAATATAAAATTCTCTTTTCCAAGTTTATTAAGGTTACCAAATCAATCTAATTGGTGATCAAGTAGTTAGAATCATTAAGAATAAGATTAAACAAACAACTCAAATACACTTAAATCAAGACAAGAGAACGAAATAATTTAAACTATATATTGAGTTTTATTGTAACCTTAAAAAAATAAAATTAGTTTATATTGATTAAATAAAACACAAAATACTAGAGTTTCACAACCATAAATATTACAATAAAAATAAAAAAAATTAAGGAAAAGAGAAAAATAAAAGTTGTCGGATCTCGGTTTTCTTCTTCAATCCATCTCCCATTGCAAAATACTAATGGCTACTCTCCTCTTCAATAAACTAGAGAAAAATAAAAGCCATAGAGTATTTTGGGACCTCTTTAATCTAATTCTAAGAGTTCTATAAACTTAGTCATTGAACATATTTTTTTTAAAAATTATCTAACTTAATCACTTTGCTTGATTGGATCTAATTTACTTCTTAATTAAGTTATTGTACTTTTGAAAACTCTTTTAAGTTTTTACCTAAAAAAATATGAAACACATTCAAATAACTAAGTAATTAAAAAATAAAAAAAGTAAATAATACTAAATTAAAAACTACTAAAAATAAATAAAATCAAAATAAAAATCTATAAAACTTAACTAATTTAATACATATAATAAGACTAAATAACTTTATTTTATAAAATTGTCAATATTGTAATAGTTAAAAAAACATTTCAACTGATAATTTAAAGTTATAAAATTAATGAGTTAGATGTATGTTGATAATTATTTGTTTATAATTGTGATCATCCTAAAAAAGACAACTTGAACTTATTCTATGCACATGAATCACGCATCGCGCTGTGATCACACTCTTTATGCTTCTTTTTGGTTCTTATACGATCACAATTAGAGAGTATGACGTCCCCCAAGCTCCAATTCAAAGCTTCCAACATATATAGCCCCCCAAACACAAACAGATGAAAACAAAAAAAAAGGGTCATGCATCAAGTTATGGATGAAAAAAATCGACTGGTTGATCGGAGTCGTTCAATGAAAGAAGGTTAGTCTGGTCTAGTACAATATAAAAAATTAAAAATTATTTAAATTGGTATAAAATTAATTCAAATGGTAAAAAATGAAACATACCGAGAAAAAATTATTTTTTTAATTTTTTTAAAAAATATTTTATTTAAATAATGAGATTTAAATACTTAAAAATTGTATAGTATATTAAAGATCATGTACCATTAAGTTGAATATATTTTTTGTTAATTATGTACAATATCTACTATTTATTTAACATTAAATTTATTTTAAAATATTTAAAATTTTATTTAAATAAATCGATTGATCTAATCAATTAAATTAAATAAAAATTTTTTATTGATTTGACATGCACTTTTGGTTTCCTTAACCTTGCATCTAGTTTGTGTTTTTATTAGCAAGTAATCTGATTCCAATAGTTATATTAAAGATGATGTACCATTAAATTAAATATATTTTTTATTAATTATGTACAATATATACTATTTATTTAACATTAAATTTATTTTAAAATATTTAAAATTTTATTTAAATAAATCGATTGATTTAACTAATTAAATTAAATAAAAAAATTTATATTGATTTGACGTGCGCTTTTGGTTTCCTTAACCTTGCATCTAGTTTGTGTTTTTCTTGGCAAGTAGTTTGATTGCAATCTGTTGAGTTGCAATTAAAAAAGAACAAAAAGCCAGTGTTGTGGCCTTAAAATAAAGTTACGTAATGTGTGAAATCTTGCAAAATATCTATGATACAATTCAATAATTAAGAAACCAATAACTTATAGTTTAATGGAGGTTATAAAACTAAACATTGTTCCCTTTCCACAATCTAATACTAAAAAAATTACTTTGCTTTTGCAATAAAAATGATACCATCACTTTACAGATAAAATTAGAGAAATACATAAACAGAAAAAAAAAAAAAAAAAAGATATATGCTGACTAGAGTTTCCCTTCTAATAATCCATCTAACCGCAATCTTCACCTGTATTAGTAGAAGGTGTGTTTCGTGTAGTCCAATTTTTTTATTTATTTACTTTTACAAATTTAATTAACAATGATTGTACATACTAAGTCCTAGAATACAGTTATCATCCTTTTCTTTGTGCAACATATGAAATTACCATTGCAAGGATAAGTATTCATGGCACAATCTTTTAATTCAACCTTTAAATGAGGAAGATATTACAAAAATTAAAATTTGAGTCTAAAATTTATAGATATTATCATTTTAAAAATAAATGTATAAACAAATTGAATTAAATTTTAAATTTAAAACTGCGAGTTTATTAACTTATCAATCTAGAGAGGCTTATACCGTAAGGTCTAGCACTTAAGTAATTCATCAAGATGGTTTTTTTTTGAACTTTTAAACTCTCAAACCTAACAAACTATATAAATTTAGAAAGAAAAGGAAGGATATTCAAGATACGATGCATCGTTAGATCTTCGCCCATTAACATACACGACTTTACATTGTTCATATCTACGTATGTTGCATTTTATAGGCTCCACCAATTTTTGCAGCCCTTGACCTTCTGCATAAAGAGCTTTAAAAGAAAGCAATATTGTTGTATTTTTTAACTACAAAAGATATTATAGTTTTGAGGATATAAAAGAAAATTACAGATGTTAAGATTCAAATATCAAAATTATCAAATATCATTTTTTAAAAATACTTATATAAATTAATTAAGTTAAATTTTAAATTTATTATTGTATTCTTTTATAGAACAATGGTATTATAATATTTGAATAGATATAATATTATAATATGATGCTTTCACTTATTTCCACTACTCGCTTTCCCAACTATAAAATTTACTGCGCAACATCGTCTCAAATCCCAATCACATAGCCGCAGCAAAGCAACACACGAACGAATATCCATTAGCAGTTATAAAAGAGAAAACTATGCGCATGTTATTCAGGGCGGTAAGATCCAAAAGTAAAAGTGGAGGGATTTCCCTCTAGTAGTACTCACCCCCACTAGGGGTGAGTTTGGATCACCTCTAGTGGGAGTGCTTCATGGAGGGATTACTACTGGTTTAGGCCGAAGTATGTTTTGGGTTTTGGCCGAAGACTAATCAGCTTTCCTTTTTTATTTTTTTTGGGTCCACGATCTTGTTGGTTTTGCAGATATAAAAAGAAAAAACAAAATTTCCTCAAGCCCAGTTTAATTATTCAGCTTGACTTGTTTCGAAAACTCATTTTATTATTTAAAAATTATATAAATATTTATATAATTAAATTTAAATAAAAATATATTTATTGATTAAATAATAATTTGATAAAATTAGATTGAGTTGAATATATAGAGATTACCGATATTCTATATTAGGCCAATCTAGTTCGTACAAGTCTAAACTTAATACATACTCTTGATTAAATTTCAATGTAAGATATTCGTTGTCTAACCAATAAACCATTACCCAGGAAAGGATAGTCATATAAGGAAAAAAATGAGTTCTAATTTTGTTAAACACATGCATCCAGTAAATGAAAACGTTTAGGGGTGGAACATGAAGAGGTGAATTTTATTATAAGTAAATTTTCAGGTGTTTTTTGTTCAATTTTTTTTCCTTCAGTTTGGGTTAGAGTTGTTTCATCTTGGGCTATCTTTTATTTATGTTAGTTCACTTCTTAAATGATTTTGATGTAATCAAATAAAATTTTATTTTGGTCTAATATAATGATTTCGTATTTTATGTAGCAAATTATTTTTTATATTTAAAAATTTAATACAAATTTATGCTTAGATGTTTGATAATAAATAAATAGCTACATAAAATAATAGTTATTAACCATTGAGAAAAAAAAATTGTCTAATATTAGCAACTAGACATTGAGTGATCATATATGAAAATCATGGAGATCGAAAGAAAAACACAATCAGTGAACTTTCATTTTCGTCGTCATTATAAAGTTCAAATTACAATGATATTCATCTTCCTCGTCGAGATTATTTCTACAATTGATTTCATTTTTTTTTTTACTTCATTTTCTTTGCAAACTCAATCGCCCCTAAAGCCTTTACCATTAGTTATTTCATTTTCCTTGTCATCTGCCTTGTCACTGGTCTTCTCCTTAAAGTCCAATTTCCAAATTTAAGGGTGCTTCAATTACTATTTACTAGCACAGTTTCTTTGGACCGATAAAGCAAACATGTATTGCAGGTTCAGACGATGCAAACTACATTTTTGTAATTTAAAGTAGATTCTCTACGAACTTATTAGAGTCTAAAATGGATTTTTTGTTGGAACATTTCAAAATAATAAAATGTCATGTCTTTAATAATTATAAAGTAATGTCTCTTAATTATTTAATTAAGAGAAATGTCTCTTGGTTATTTACCAAGTGGTGTGACTATCCAAATGGACATGTACTAAGAAATGTTATATCCATATGAAGAGGTATTTCTTTGCCTATAAATAGAACCCCTCTCATTTGGAAGACATAGATAGAAAAATAGATAGAAAACTACAAATAGCATTTTGTTAGTTTTGTCACACACTGATTAGTGCATAGTAGATTGATGTCGTCAATGCAAAACGCTATCAATCATAGGACTTCATTGTATCCTCGAGGTTTATATGCCGGTAACCCTTTTGCATACCTAATTAATGGTGGGGGTGAATAAAACCTTAAAGAGAGTGGCATTGCTACACACCTTGAAGCCTTCGTCAATTTTTTATATTTTTCGGTTCCCACGTACTAACAATTTTAAGGTTTTATTTGTGTAATTTTACGAGAAATTTGATTGAAGGTGAAGCAGGATGCAAGACCCAACATTTAATTAGCCATTGCGTAACATAAGCATGTTACGATGCAAATGTTTGGGATGACATGGTAAGAGTAAAAACTATACGTGTAAAAAGTGTGTTATGGAGCGTCGGGTATATATTTTTCCTTTTATATATTTAAGTAAATTTGTAATGCAAATAAATTGAAGTAATAAAAGAGACAATTAATGGCGGCTCAAGTTTTCTTTATGTTCCACATCCAAATATGTTTTGTGAACTTTTATTTAAATTAATTGTCTATGTGTAAAAACCTTGATTCTTCGATAGTTATTAAGTTGTATTAAAGTCTTAATAGCTTATAATGAGACGTCTATAAAGGTATTTGAAAAAGTTACTACTAAACTTAACTTACAAATTATTATATTGGTCTTATGATTCACGTTTGCTGTATATTGTTGGTGGCTTATGATATGGATCTTTCATGAATAATTATGACTATGCAAAATATATATGTTTATTGGCAATTATATATATAATAAACTAAATGAAAGTTTATTATATAGATGGACATATAAGGTGGATCATTTTGGTTGGCTTAAAACAACCATAAACCTAAATGGGTTTTATATTTGGTTACACATTTTGGTAAAAGGGTTAAACAATTATGAGTATTTAACCTATTTTATTACTTGTCACATGAATTTACATTAGTTTTATGAAATCAGAGGTTAGACTATTTTATAAAATTTATAATCAATATAAAAGTGGTTTTGACTAGAAATGATATAAGTAAAAAATTATTTGTATGATAATTTTTCTAGTCAAAGTAGAACAGTGGGAAAGCAAAAGCTTTTATAATAGAGTCACTATTCTAATATGAAAATAAAATCTTCTATTGAGAATGTGTAACATAGTAGTCATTTTGGCCATAAAGATTTGGAGATCCAAATGTGACTATATAATTTTATTTGATCTTATTTGGTATTTAGTGTATGCTATGGTGCATA
>JBBYHL010449823.1:0-16232 GCA_038381835.1 Adansonia madagascariensis | reverse complement strand
TAATAAAAGAAAATTATTAAATTAATAAAGATTAAATTTTAAAAAAATATATTTTTTAAAAAATAAATTATAAAAAATATAATATGGGCTGGCCTAAACGGGCTTAAACTATCTATTTACAAATATGAGCAGGCTTAGGTAAAATTCGAGGCCCATATTTCCGGCTGGGTCGGGCTTGGGCAAGTATATTTAATATTAATACCATACTCAAGCCCGGTCCGAATCTAGCTCGACTCGGCCCATGAGCAGATCTATCAACATGCATTTGCTCTTATTTTTTAAAAAAATTATTTATAATTAAATTTGAATATAAATATAAAAATATGATTCAACAAATATATTAAAAAAATTTTAAAATTTGCAATGGATTAAAACTACTCATAAGCTAAAAAATTTGAAATCTAAATTTGGGTCCAAATTTAACATAACTAGAAAGCGCGAATTTATTGTGTAAAAATAACTTTTTTAATTAATAATTATATATTTTTATAATTAAATTTAAATAAAAATAATATTTTATTTATTAAACAGTGACTTGAGCCAAGCCAAGGTAGCCCAAATAAAAAAAAAAACATAAATCTAGACTCGGCCTGGGCAAGCTAGCAAACTTTTGAACATGTCTAAGATAGATGCATTGTTATATCCATATATATATATATGTATGTATGTATATTAATGAATGATATATACAAATATAATGACTAATTTTAAATTCAATGAATTTAGAGTTAAATTGAATATCTATGATACACAATGCAAAATATTCTTACATAGGAAAACATTTAAAGGTATAGATGTTTGAAATTATTAAATTTAATTTAAACAAATAATAACTTTCAATCATTATATAATACATGATACAAAATTAAAAGCTATTTAAAGACTGTCAATTAAATTTGATAATATCGGATAGAACATGATTATACGAGATTAATAAAACATGTAAAAAATAATTAAAATATAATATAACACAAAAAATAACTTGAATACGACATGAATACATAAATATGTCAAAATTTACATAAAATGTATTATTGATGTATTAAAATTTATATAAATATATAATATATTAAATACAATTGTGACTAAAAAATGAACATAAGTATATAATACGAACAGACAAATCTTTCTTAGCCAAAATAATAAAAAAAAAAATTGACTTGCCATGCAACAAGCAAAGGAAAACATGTCACGAAAACAACATAAAAAAAAAATTAAAACACAATATGAAAATGAATATACGAACATATCAAAATTTACATAAAATAAATTATTAACGTGTCAAAATTTATATAAAAATATAATTAATATGATTATAACACAAATAGAACACAAATACAACAATTATTTTTAATCATAAAAATAATTAAAATACAACATAAAAAATAATACGAACACAAATATACAAATTTATTAAAATTTACATAAAATAAATTGCTAACGTGCTAAAATTTATATAAATTAAATATATAATTAATACGATTATAACACGAATAAAATATAAATATATTACTATTTTTGTAAAAAAATAAAAAATAAATACTTGCCACTTAGCAAGCATTTATTAAATCAATCATCCAAATTGAGGGGGTTCCTTTTAACATATTGCTGTGTTCTTGTGTTATGTTATACGTAATGCCATATGTTAAGCAAGAAATGCTTTGGAAACTAAGGTAGTGAAAATAATGGTAGTACATAGATGCTGATTGGATGAGTTGTGGTCAATTTTTTTTTATATATCTATTATTTAGATCTAATTTTGGCTTAGCTTGCAGGTTTTTATTATTATTTAAAAAATTAAAATAATAATATTTATATATTTTATAATTAAATTAGTTTTAGATTCATAATGCACAAATATACAACCATATATAAAAAAATGTAATGTAATTAATAAATATTATGTAAGAATTTTGGTAAAAAAACTATATTGGAATAAATTTTAATAAAGTAACTAAGGAAAAATAAATTTTGGTTATTAATAAATAGCCACAAGAAAGAATTAAAATTTTGATTAAAAAATTACCATCAGTCATGCTCTTTTCAGTTATATATTATATCTACTTGTTTTGATATGAAAACCAGAACCTTGCAACTACAAAATAATAAAAAATATATATATATTAATATATTAATATCTACTTGCTTAAGAGCTAAGCTACTTACTTAATATTTGAAAAAGTTTAAAAAAACGTGTATTGAGTCTAAAAATGAGTTTGAGTAAAATAAAAAGTTCATTTTTTAAATTGACTGGGCTTTAGACATACTCTCAAACTTGATCTAGCATAACTTTTAATAATATATTTTAATATAATGTTTATATTATATAATATAATTATATATATTTTAATGTCTAACAAACACAAGCCATAATTGTGTTAAATAAAACTATAGACTAAAATTTGTCATACATGTTGGCTTTCTGGAAAATACCATTAGTCAAATGTTGGAATGGCAGTCAAAAAGTCAATAAAAGCTTGACATGTGGCAAAAATGCTACGTCAAAATAAAAATTCATAATTTTTTTATTTTTTAATTTTTTGATTTTTTCATGATGGTATGACATTTTTTCACGCGTTTAGCTTTCATTGATTGTCGACCAAATTGACCAATTAAAATTAAATCTATTTTGATTAAGGGTAATTATAAAATTGGCCCCTGTACTATCTTGCTTCTTTCAATTAGGTACCTAAAAAAAATTTTGACTCAAATAGCTACCCAAAACTTTGATTCTATTAAAGCCTTTACCCCATCTCTTGATGCCATTAAAAAAGTTGATGTGGCAATTTCAACCACTCATAGCTTGCCTAATGTATTAAAATGCCATGTCATATTGTCATTTTTTGTTTTCCATTTGATTTAAAAAAAAAACCTAATAACTTGTTTTTAACTTTTAATTAATAATTTTTTTTCAAAGTTTGTTTAAAACCTTCAACTGAAGGTTATGAAGAAAAAGCTAAAGCTAAAAAAAATCCATCTCCAAAATCTCTTTTAACCTTCCCTAAATCCATCTCAAAACCAAGAAAAACCTTTAATTTTTACTTAAAAACAAGAAAAAGCTTCAATTTAAGGTCTTTACATAAACCCATTTCCAAAAAAAAGAAACAAGATCTTAGGTCTTCATCTTAATGGAGATGTCTACCTCAAGCTCAAAATCAACAAATCAATTTAGTGTTATTTACTAGCATTGTGGTTTAAAGACTTCAATACGCAACTCGAGCACCCCTTGGAACAACGGCAGAAAATTTTATGGCTGTTCAAAATTCAAAGAAGTAATTCATATAATTTGTAAGGTTTTTATTTTTCTTTTCAAAATTGTTTATGCTGACTTTGAAATGATAATTTGTAAGGAAATTTATTGAAATATTTGCTGATTTCAAAAGTAGATTTTCTGATTATGGGTATTTGGGGTTGCATGCTGAAGCTATATTAGTTATTTTAGGTTTGGGTTAATAATGGTATTTTGTTTAGGGTTAATGGTGAATTTATTAAATTATTTTTTGTTATGATGGTATTTGGTTTAGGGTATATGCTGAAGCAAGTGTTTTTGGTAAAATTATTGTTGCTAAAGTTGTATAAATTTTGTTGTTGCAGATTGGTGGTTGTGACTTCTTTCCTTGGGTTGATGATAAGCAAGCATCAGAGGATAACAAAGGATCAAAAAATGTGCCAGATCAATTGGTAATTCAAAACAATATATTATTAACAAAAAATAAAAACTTGAGGATTGAGAATGTTGAACTAAAAAAATCTATTAATACTGATGAATTGTTGAAGATGATGAAGAAGGTTACAACTCAGAAAGAAAAACTCAGAGCATACAAGGGAATGTGGCAAAGGGTAAAAATGATACAAATCTATATAAAATGGTCCTGATTGTTTCATGGATTATGTTCTTATTATATGTTTTGCTTTAGCAAATTTGTGTAATGTACTCTATGTTAAAGTTGAACCTTTATTATTAAGTGAATAAAATAATGTTCAATTATGTCCAATTTGTCTTGTTTTAAGCCCATATTGAGCAATCTGATAATAATCCATTCATGGCAAGAGAATGGCAATAGAAGAATCCATCATTTGCATGAATGCCAAAATGGCAACAAAAGTTAATTACATATAAAATTTGTCATTAATAAGGTGAGCGTTGGATGTATGTCGGACATGAATATGCTTTCTTTCTTTTAGTTTTGTCACGTATGTATAGGATTATATCTCTATATTCAAATTCGAATATATGTTGAATTTAGATATTAAACATGAATACTTTAAAAAAAAAATAAAAAATCAGAATAAATACGGTAGGAATGCTAACTTAAAAATCCATCTTTTAAAAGGCTTGTAAGATAGCAATAACATGTAATGAAATCAGGAAACTTTTCTCCTGATTTTATCAATAATGACAATAATGATAAGAGATTTTGATAGAATATCAAATGAGAGTTATAAAACAAGCGATGATGATTTTTTTTCATTGTCTTTACAATTTTATTACCATCCACGTAGATGCTTTTTATTCATGAAAGATGCATACACATTCATGCATCTGCAGTAGTGATTGTATTTGATCTAAAAGGCACATACATACATATGCATGTCCATATCCATACATAAAAACACATACATAGTTAGACATGCATGTATCTAGCATGCATCATTAAACATATATACAAACAAACAAACAGGACCCAGATGATAAAATTTAATAAAAAATATAATGAATTGAATTCATTCTATGACAACTAATAAAGAAACCCCATAGACAATACAAGATGAAAAAAATATATATTATCACAAAAAACAAAGGATATCGAAATTACGGATTAAACCCAAAACTAAAAACACCCCAAAAAGCAAGAAGGAAGGTGGAAAAATAACATGAAATTGATAGACAGAAGATGGAACCAAGAACTTTGGCACTATACAAAGAAAAGATTCTTGAAAACGAAAGAAAATAGATTACTTTGGTTGGATGAGTCTTTGGAACGGAAACTCCTCCAGGATTTGCAGTTTGTAGAGCAAAAATTTATAGTAAAAAGTCAAAAAAGTTATAATCTAAAATGTAAATTGCTGGGGAGGTGTTTTTAGGCTTTAATGTAGTGCGCTTTAATTTTGTACGTGTTTATACGCGTTGCCTTTTAGGTGATCTTTCTTACGTACTTCCCTATATCGTAACTTTTTAAATCACTTTAATTTTGTCACTTAATCGTTAGGGAAGCTCCAATTTTCATTTTCTTTATTTTTTACATAAAAATCAAATTGAATTTTTAGTTAGTTGTATTAAATTATAGTTGTAAAGATTAAGGACGACGAAAGATTAAATATATATATAATTTTGAAATATTTGAATTAAATTCATATTTAAATTTGTTTATTATTAGTTTACCATTAAATATTTAAATTTATTTTATCGATTTTTAAAATACAAATATAAGATTAAAAAATCAAATATGTAAATGGATATTAAATTTAGATATCCAAATCTTTATTCATACAATTAAAGAAGATTCGAATAATGTTGGAGATATAAATTGTAAAACACGAATATTGCAATCAAAGAGACTAAACACAATTATAAAATCTTGCAATAATCGAAAATATGGCAAACAAAAAATACGAATAATTTTTTTTCTAATTTGAAGAACTGAAATTGAAAGATCGATTGAGTCAAGGTTTAGAACTTCTGATCTTAAGATGATTATTGCTTGCCTTTCAAGTGCTTGACAGATTTGTAAATTTGTCTCCCAAGCCTCTTCAATCACTTGCAGATTAAAAACACTATCAATCCTGACACAAAGAACCAAGAAGATGCAATTTTGTTTCCTCTCAAGAATATAAATAAAGATAGCAAAACCGAGAGAAAAGATCTTTGATCTTTGGAGATGATGAAAAAACTTATAATATTTTGGATATGAACAGTTTTATTTTAATAAACAATTAAAACATTCAAAGAGCAATTAGCAAATTAAATATTATGGTATACATTTTAATACTAAAATAAAATGGTTATAAACAATAAATACTGCAATTAAAATCAAGCTTGTTTAAATAGGAATATCTTAATGGGACAACCGGTTGGCTCAGGTCAGTTTAATAAGCCCAACGGGTTGGGTTCAAATAACTCTAAGAGGTTGAGCTCCAAAAAGATAAGGCTTACCCGACCATAAGCCCAAGCGCAGCCCGATTCAATGGAATCAATTTATTTCTCTTCAAGTGAACATTATGAGATCAATTTCTCATTCACTATAGATATCAATCATGTATTATAATTATACACCGTGTATTTATGTAAGACAACTTATGTATCGGTATATGTATTTTGTATTATACACCTTTAAATTAGTATTGATATCCAACAGTCCCCCACATAAATGAAAATTTCTAATTAAAATGACAAATTGACTCAAAATATGAGAAAGAATAACTATGAAAAGTTATTGCATCAGGACAGGTAGCTTTTGGCTTTGAACCTTCTTTAATAACAACTATTAGATTTATTCACTAACTAGTGAACTTGATATCTTGAACTATTTATCCTTTCTTGCAAACCAAGATAATAAGTGTCACACAATCTCTCTTCGAACACTCTTGGTCTCACAATTATATTCATTTTGGCCTCGAACACATCCTGATTTCTAAGAGTGCTTTAGAGAATTTAGCCATATCAATTCTCATAAAAATGGCCATGTTTTACACTTATATAGATGATTTCTTGTTAAGAATATCCTCCAATACCCCATTTGATCTTATCAAGCTATAAGAATTATTAAAAGCATAACTTAACCTTATTCTATTGCATGTGGCACTGATTCATCATTGAAATAAGTAAGAGTGCATAACTCTTTCAGTGCTCTTACTAAGTTAACATAATTTGGTTGTCCTTTTGAACCTAGATTTTGGGATCTCCAATCAACTACGTTAGGTTGTCATTATGTAACTTTTAATTTATATGCTTAAGTCTCATTTTCATCGATGATTTATAGACTTGCTCTTTTGTTAAGCCTTTCATAAGCAGATTCATAATATTATCCTTTGATTTTATGTAATTAATAGAGATAATCTAGTTAATGAGCAAATATCTTATGGTATTTGGTCTTCGATGAATATGTCAAGGCTTACCGATATACAAACTACTTTATGCCCTACTAATTGCAAATTGGCTGTTGTAATGTATATCTATTACTTGCACAGGTTTCAACTAACATGGAATATCTTTTAGAAAATTTCAAAGCTACTTTACTTTTTTTCCAGCTTTATCTAAAGCTATAAAGTCAAATTGCATTATAGATCTAGCTATACACGTTGTTTAGAAGATTTCCAAGACACAACAGCTCCTCTGATAGTAAAGACAAATTCGCTTGTAGATTCGAGTCTTTAAAATCTGATATCCAATTCACATCGCTATATCTTTCAAGTACAGTAGGATATCTTGTATAATGCAGTCCGTAACTCGAGGTGTCTCTTAAATATCTAAGTGCCCTCATAATGGTCTTCTAGTAATCTTATCCAGGATTATTCATAAATCTACTCAGTTTGCTAACTAATTATGTTATGTTTGATCTTATGCAATTAATAAGATAAATTAAGCTACCAATATACACGAATATTCTACTTGAGATATTATGTCATTGGTATTCTTCCTTAGACTTAAATTAATATCTACAGATGTTTTGGTCACATATTGAACCTATTAAAGATATTATTCACATAATGATCCTAAGTCAAAACCAAGTCATCTTGTGATTTGAAAATTTTAATTTCTAAATTCACATTCGCTACACTAATATCTTATATATCAAACTTACTACTTACCCATAATTTGGTAGCTCCAATGATCTCGTGATTACTGCCTAAGATCAATATATCATCTATGTATTGACAATGACATACCCCATATTCATATACTTAATGTATACACATTTGTCACATTCATTAATGCAAAAACCATTTGACAACATTGTTTTGTCCAATTTCTGATGCTATTGTTTCGATGCTTGTTTCAAACCATATAATGATTTAACATGCTTATACACGTTCTTTTCCTAACCCAGAATTACAAACCCTTCAATTTGTTCCATATAGATTTCTTCATGTAAATCTCCATTCAAGAAAACGATCTTAGCATCCATTTAGTGTATTTCGATCTTGTTAATAGCAATAATTTCTATTAATGTTCATATGGATGTTATTCTTGATATATGTAAATATGTATCAAAACTATCCACACCTTATTATTTATATATTTTAACAACAAGCCAAGCTTTTTTTTTATCACTAGCTCTATAAGCTTTCACATCTATTTAGAAAATCCATTTTTAGACTAATGGTTTTCTTCTAGGATTCGTGTCACTCTAGGAACTATAATGGATTACCAATACATGGATAAAGTCTTATCTGCTATTTCGTATTGGAGCAATTATAACAGCACCAAGGCTTGCTTATACCAAGCCATGATATTTTTCTCCACTTACTATGTCAATGCCTTCATTGACACCAAGACTTTACCTAAATTCCCTTATTGCACAGAGTTGACATTTTCCAACATATCATTCTCTTACCCTCAAGGACTGGGTCATTATCATATCGGTTGAGTAATTGCCCTCAACATATACTTATACCAGGACTGGGTTGTTATTGCGCAAAGTTTGCATTTGTTGATGTCGACTCAATCCACATCAATTCTAAGTCTTATCTTAACATTTTTCAACAAAGGAACTGCTATCTTAGTAAGACATCCCTATCTCTTCTTGTATTTATAGGAAGGTCTTCGACCCTTCCATAATTTATATGGTGTCTTGTCCAATATCTTATATAGTATATTTTTTTTCAAAAAGTAGCCATTAAAATAGCCTCCCCCCACAAGTTCTGAGGTAATCTTGAACTTATCAACAAAGCGTTCATCATATCTTTCAACTTAGGTTCTTGCGTTTTACAATACCATTTTGTTGAGCTGATAAAAAGCAGTCATTTGATGGATTATTCCATGCTCTAAATAGAATTTATTAAACCTTGAATCATATTTATTACTTCTATCATCATATTTCTATCTTTGCTTTTTAATAAATAGATGTAATAATAATTTATTCAATCACCTACAAAAGTAATGAAATACTTTTTACCACTTTTTGTTTGCACTAACTTCAAAACACAGCTATAAGGTGAATTTTATCTAAAGGTTCATTCCATTTTTCTACCGAATAGAAACAAGCCTTAGCAAATTTGGATTTTACATAAGTTTCACAGTCGCAATTTTTAATCATGTCATATTACTCGAAAGCAAATCCAAATTGCTAATTTTTTACAAGGTCTTATGATTCATGTGACATTATCTTCCATATCATAGATTAGATTACTCAAGCAAAAAAGTAAATGAACTTTTTTTATAGATACCGTTGTTCTTCATTATAACAGTCATTACATTGGGCTTAAGAAGCCCATCATGTAGATAGCCCCTCTCGACAAACATGTCGCGTTTAGAAAGTACAAATTTATCAGACTCACAACCTAACCTAAATTTGCTTTTGCTCAACAATGAGCTAGATGCCAAATTTTTATGAATTTCTGAAGCATAAACCACATTCTTCAAGGTTAGTTCTTTCTTAGATGCCATCTTAAGCATCAACTTCCCATAGCCTCGTATTTTGCATGCCAAAGAGTTTCCCACAAATAATTGCTCATAATGAAAAACTTCCTTATACTCAGAGAAATTCTTCCAATCAAAATGCATTTGACAAGTGGCACTGGTATCAACTTACTAAGTAATTGAATTTTTTAAAATGTTCACTTCAGTCACTATAGCAACAATCTTGATTCGATTGTCATCAACTTAGTTGCATTGAGCTTTTTTTATTCTTGTTTTGACAACAATATCTAGCACGATGTTCGGGCTTGTTCTATCCGAATAAGTATCCAAGAACTTATTGAAACCAGTTTTCTTATTGCCCTGGGAAGAACTGGAAAAAACTTGATTCATCTTTTGCAAATGTTCCATAACGTTTGCCTCATCATATATAGTCTGAAGACCACCTTTCCTTTTTGAATCACAGTTATCCTCCTCGATTCTTAACCGAATCATAGTTTTTTGGGTCCACCATCTTGAAGTTTAAAAATTGGCATCCTTATTTTTGTACTTTATGCCTAATGACTCCTATAGCTCTCTCATTGTCTTTATTGGACTATACACACTGTATAATGTGTTATCCAGTCCATTGAGAATATAATTCTTTTATAGGACATTTGAATATTTCCATGTATCCACTAAGGTCACCTCAATATTATTCGTTTCTCTTTCTTCAAGAATCGGGGACGTCTCCCATAAGAACTAGATTAGATCCAAAGTGGTTAAATTAATCATTATCTCCAGCTACCACTGCTTGAAGTTCATACTGTTGCGCTACAAGTGCACTTATATTACCAATAATCAATTCTAACATCTACTATTTTAAAATAACGGGATCAACTTAATCATGATTTAAAATACTTGTTTTAAAAAACTACGTACTCCCATACATAGTTTAATATATAATGAATATCTACTAAATCCGATCATGAATAAAATAATTACCAAAATAGGAATTGAAACAATACTTATACTACCAAATAAAAGAATATACAAAGCAAATATAAATGAATGTACAAAGTGTATATAACAAGATATATATATATATATATATATATATATATATATATACACACACACACCAAGATATAACAAAATATCTAGACTCGTACAATATAGAAAAACCAGTGGCGTAAATAATAGGAAATCCACTGAATTGATTTAAACAATATTATATATATATATAAATATAATAGAGCAATAAAACAGACAATGTCAGACGAAATCCAACACAATTTAAATTTGTAAACAATAACCCAATAAATCAAAAATAAATATACACAGCACTTATACAGAAACAGTTTTTTTTTACAACAGTTACTTAGCAATTGCACTATATTAATAAAATCATCAATCAGTATGAAATTGATTGGGTCACAAAGTATGTAAATAATTACAAAGCAATCAAACAACCATATATATATATAATCAATTAAAAGACATATAAATAGACAATATATATATATATGTATCTCAACAATACAGAAACGAAATTAAAAATCCAATCTCAAACGAACGGCACGCATTTGAAGGCGCTCGTAAATGCAAGTACAAAACAGTATCGAATAGAAATTCAAACATGCAGTTTTAAATGGTGGTTTCAAACAGATCGGTATCGAAGACTGATACGAAAAGGCAGAACGCATATTAATATATACATAATCGTCTTAAGATTGTCCAAGATATAAATTGTAAAACATGAATACGGTAATCAAAAGGAGAAAACACGATTATAAAATACTGTAATAATTGAAAATAAAATAGATAAAAATAGGAATAAAAATTATTCTTTTTAAATTCAAAGAAGTAAAATTAAAAGATCGATTGAGTTAAAGTTTAAAATCTCTGATCTTAAGATGAATATTGTATGTCTCTCGAGTGCTAGATAGATTTGCGTAATTTATCTCACATGCTTTCTCAATCACGTTATATATTGAAAGCATTGTCAATTTTGACACAACGAACAAAAAAAATACAATTTTATTTTTTCTCAAGAACAAGAATAAAGATAGCAGAACCAAGAAAAAAGATCTTCGATTTTTAGAGAAGATGAAAAAACTTGTAATATTTTGGACCATACCCAAAAAAAAATGAATAGTTTCACTTTAATAGACAATTAAATGTAATAATTTAAATAAAAATGTACCTCTAGCCATTGTTAATCAAGAATGCAACATCGTTTCAAGTATACGAAGATGAACATCTCGTATAAGTTTTTTAGTCTATTTCTTTTCTTGATAATTACCTTATGATGGTGCACGGGTAATTTATATAGACTAAACTAAGGACCTATATTAAAAGACTAATTAGATTTGTATCCTACCATTAAAGAGTTTGTATTCTAATTAGTTACTGAACTAGAGTTAAACTCTTATCATTAAAGTAGTTAAACTGAATTAGGATTTACTTTATAATTTCACTTTAATAATTTGATTTAATTATCTTGGTCTATTTATTATCATATGGGCCACATAAAGTCTAACATTAAAACATTCATGGAGAAGTTACCAAATTAAATAATATTGTAAACATTTGAATATCAAAAGGAAACGATAGCAAACATTAAATAATGCAATTAAAACCGAAACTGTTAAATAAGAATATCTAAATTGGACAACCAATTGGCTCAGTTCAAGTTTAATAAACCCAGCGAGTTAGGCTCAAATAACTCTAATGAGCTGAGTTCTAAAAAGATAAGACTCATTCGACCTTAGCTCAAGCCCAAGCCCAGCCTGGTTTAATCCAACCAATTTCTTTTTCTTCAAATGGGCAGTATGAGATCAATTTCTCATTTACTATAGATAACAGTCGTATATAGTAACATACACCGTGTATTTATAAACGACAATCTACGTATCGAAATATGTATTTCGTATTATACACTTTTAAATTGGTATTAATATCTAACAAATAATGAATTCGAATATCTAAAAAACATTCAAATTTTTAGTATTAGAGTCTACAAAAATCAAATCAAATAATATCATATATCCAATTTTTCACCATCTATCATAAAAGTATTTTATTTAATTATTTATTTGATTTGATGCATTAAATTTTGTTCAATTACTGTATAATAGTATGCCTTTTATTTTGAATAATTGTTTAGTAGAGCTTTGTTTGTCATAGTAAAAAATTTATTTGTTTAAAATTTTATTCTAATTTTTTAAACTTGAAAATTTTGTTTTACTGTTAAAAATATTAAAATATTTTTATATTAATATTTATATATTTTTATAATTTAATTTAAATATATTTATTAATTAAATTATAATTCAATCTTAATAAACTCAAATTAAAAATATTTTATTTTAAATCTATTCAACTAAAATTGAATGTACTAAACTAAACGAATAAACCAACTTCTACTAATATTTTATATTTCTATCGAGTTAGTTTAAGCAGCTTAAGGTTGAACCTAGAAGAACTGTTAATTGAGACGAGTGTTTGAAAGTGTCAAGCCATCAACCTTATGGCCAACCGCGATTTTGATAGTACTAATATCCTCCGGTCATGTGTGTTGCATGTGAGTTTTTATTATTTTATAAATTTTTATTATATTATACAATTAATAAGTAAATAAAATGAACAAAATTTTATCAACGAAATTTGTATTAATATTAAAAATTTATTTTATGTGTAAATTATGTCAAATTAGTATAAAAATTTAATATTTTTTGAATGTTAATATAAAAATAAAAAATTTAATGTAAGATTTAACTTTTCTATTTATCAAATACATTTATTTACTTTTTTAAGCTTAATAAAAAATTAAATCTTTGAAATGAAACAATTAAATGTAAACATTATATCTTTTTATTATTTTCTAATAAAATTATTTTTAAAAATATTTTAATAAAATTAAAATTTTTACTTATAAATTGGATAAGTCTTATCAATATTAAAATAAATTACAATGACAATTTAAAATTTTAGTTAACATCGATGACTATTTTCATCGGTTTAAAAGATTCTTCATATTCATTTTTTATATATACTAGTATTTGTTGTCACATGCTTTGCACATAAATACTTTTATATATTTATATTAATTGAAAATTACATTAATAGGTAAAATTTGTTTCATGTGTAAATCATATGAAATTAATATAATTTTTTATTTTAATGCAAAATTAATACTACGAAGATAAAAATGCTTAAAAGTAAATTTTAATTCTTTTCTATTTTAAAATTTTGAAGACAAAGCAATTTAATATAAACTTTAAATTTTTATTTATTATTAAATAAATTTATTTAACAAGAACCTTTTTTTGGATAACTTTTATTAATAAATCCATTTAACTAAAGTAATGAAATTAAACTTTTGACTTATAAATTAGATAAATTTTATAAATAATAAAAATTATTTACAATGGCTATTTAAAAATATAGTGAACAACCATGACCATTTTCATATGTTCAAAAGATTTTTCATATTCCTACTTAAATATATATATAATATAGATTAGCATATTTTTTATTTTGTATTTTATGAAAAGAAAAAAATTAAAATAAATGTCAAGCAATTTTTCAATTCAAGATCTATATGTTCTTATTTTAAAGAAATATATTTATATTCAAATTCAGATATAGATATAAAGATATGACTCTTCTAGTATAAAAAAAATAAAATTTGAGTATATCCATATTTTATGTATACTTATATTTGTTTTGGTAAGTTTGGAACTATTTCTATCAATATACAACAAATGCAAATACAATTATCCATTTTTTAAATCAATGAATTTAGAAGTTTAAATTGAGCATTTATGATACACGATACAAAATATTTTCATATGGGGACAACTTTTGAAGGCATACATCTATAAAATTACCAAAAATAATTTAGAATAAATTAATAAATCTTAATTCATTACATGATCTATGACCCAAAATTAAAAGTTATTTGAATAATGTCAATTAGACTTGATAATTTTGGATACAACATGATTATATGATATGAACAGAACATGAAAAAATAATTAAAACACGAAAGAACATGAAAAATAACATGAACACAACACGAATATATGAATATATCAAAATCTATATGAAATGAATTATATATGTGTCAAAATATATATAAATATATAATGCCTTGAATACAATTTGTGATAAAAAAAATGAATGTAACAAGAATAAACAAATCTTTTCCACGAAAATAATTAAATAATAATGAAAATGTGACCTGCCATGCAACAAGCAAAGGAAAAGCATGGCATGAAGACAATATAGGAAAAATAATTAAAATATGACACGAAAAATAGCATGAACATTAATATATAAATATATCAAAATTTACATAAAATGACATGTCAAAATTAATATAAAAATATAATTAATAAGATTATAACAAAAAGTAGAACACAAATATACAAATATATTTTTTAACCATAAAATAATTTAAATACAACATGAAAATAATATAAACACAAATATATGAATTGATAAAAAAATATATAAAATAAATTATTAATGTGTTAAAATTTATATAAATTAAATATATAATTAATACAATTATAATACGAATATCACGTAAATATAAAAATATTTTTTTTATAAAAATAGAAAAACAAATACTTACCACTTGGCAAGCATTTGTTAAAGAAATCCCCTTGACTTGAGGGAATTGCTTTAATATATTATTGTGTTATCGTATTATATTATATGTTATGCAATATGTTATAGAAGGGATGCTTGCTAAGGCGGGGGAAAAATGGTAGTACATAGATATGTTGATGGGATGAGTCATGGTTTGGGGTATATATATATATTTATATATCTTAAATCTAATTTTAGGTTTTGACTCATAAGTTATTTTTATTAACAAAAAATAATATTTATATAATTTTATAATTAAATTAGTTTTAGACTCATGTAATGCATGTGTATGCAACTCTATATAAAAATACAATAAAATTAATAAATTTTATATAAGAATTATGGTAAAAAAGTTCATGGATACTTAATTTTGTTGAATCTTTAGGTAAGCATTTCGGGACATCATCAAAGCCAGATATATAATCTTGGATCCAATTTCCATCATTCCTAGTTAAGGTAAAGTCATAAATTATTTAATTTAAAGCAAAATCTCAAAACAAATATATATTAAACCAAATAGATCCCACGTGCTTATTTAATTAATTTATTTAAAGCTATTTTATTAATTATATTAGGTTGTAAATTACTTAATTTAAGGTTAAACCTTACAAAAATAAACATTAGATAAAATAAGACATACGTTCATATTTATTTAATTTATTTGAAATCTATTTTTTTAATTATGTTGAGCTAATTTTTTAAATATTTTAAATTCATGTCGGGCTTTATTGAAATTTTTTTAATCCATATGTTCATTTATTTAATATTTTTTTGGACTTATTGGGTTGGATCATGAATTTTCTTTAAACCTACTTAACTACGATGGTGGGATATTTCTATTACATAATTAAAATTTGAGAAGGATATTATTGAACTTTTATTTTGGTTAGCTAATGGGGTGATTATATAGTCCCAATTCATGGCATTTTAACTAATCATGTGTTGAAAACACTGCATAATACACTAGTTGAGTTACAAAAATAAAAATTAATATTAAAAAAAAATGAAAAACTAA
>JBBYHL010449812.1:2476-16233 GCA_038381835.1 Adansonia madagascariensis | reverse complement strand
AATAATTATATATTTATATATATTAATAGCCCAATTAAATCCATTCCCAAACCAAATATACAACCATTAGCCCAAGATCCAATAAACCGATTTGACCGAACTAACCGACCAAACCGACCGAAATTTAGTCGGTTCAGTTAATTCGGTTATGGTTAAAAATGTCGATCGGTTAGGTCGATTCCTCTAGCTAAGTCGATTAATTCGGTTTAAAATTTTTTTTGATCGAACTGACCGAATGCTCACCCCTATTAGTATATACACTCACAAAAAAGTTGGTGTAATTTTTTTAATTTATTTTTTAAAAAAATAATATACTAAATTGTAAAAAGATTTATTTTTTAAATAAAAATTATTTTTTAAAAGAAAAAAATTCTAATTTATTATTATTTAAAAAAATTATAAATATCTTAATTTTAAATTTATTTTAAAATTACATTTAGATCATTTTATAATTTTTTAATTAAATTAATGTTATTAATTTGTGATAATCGAAAGTTTGTAATAATAAAAATTTATATTATATTTTAATTATTTTTCTTTTATTCTATTGGTTTAAAACTTTGAATTTTCGTAAAAAGGCAAACTCATGCCGACAGAATAGAAAATGTGTCGGAAAGGTGTGGACCCATTACCAGTGGAAGCTCCAGGCGGCTGCAACGTTACCTCAAACATTTTCGTGATCACCACCAACAAACCAAAAATAAAACAAAACAATGCAAAACAAACCCAACTACTCTTTACAATTCTCAAACCTCTTAAAACGCTTACCAAAAATGTTGCCGTCAGTTGAGATTTCCAACCTTTACTTTTTTTTTTATAGGTAATCTATATCTATGTTTATATTTTAGGGTAAAATTCATCGATAATTTATAATTTTTTTATTTATAATTTATTTTTATTTATAATATATAAAAATTATATTAATTATTTATGATTTTATTAATATTTTATTTTTATCAATTATCATTTAAAGTTATACTTATCATATTTAATTTTTTATTAATATTTTAGTTTTATTTATAACTTTTTAAAGGTTTAATATATTAATATCTATGATTTTTTAAAAAATTTTATTATTCATCCATTTATTAATTAAAGTTAAAAAGTTATAAAATGTTTAAATAAGCTTTAATTGTTAAGTCACGTAAAAAGGTATTATCATGTATGTCAATTATTTGTGTTTGAAAAAAATAACATATTTATTTTATTTGTATTAAATATTTTTATGAGAAAAATAAAAAATATTAATAATTGTAAAAAGTTAAAAAATTGAATGCAGAAATTAATTTTAAAAGTATCAAATCAGATAATTTTTTTAAAAAAATCTTTTCAAAATATTTTTTTTAAAAGATGAAAATATTTTTATTATATATATAACATATATATAACATATTTTTTGGAATAAAATTCATACTTATTTGAAAACAATGAAGAAATTTAGGAGAAATGTTTTTCTTTTAATAATTTTTAAAAATTAATTGCAAACGTTGATTTTGAAAAAATTGATAATTAAGTTTCGATAAAGTCTTCAAAAATAAGTTTTATTTCGACAAAATTAAATGTATCAAATATAAAGTATACATATGCTATACTTTTTTCAAAAACATAAAATAAAAAATAAAAAACTGATAAAAATTTGTATATGAACTTTGTTATGTCAATATATAAATATTTTGTTAAATTTTTTATTTTTGACTAAAAAAATAAGTGAATGATAAAATTTTTTAACAGATTATGGATGGTAAATATAAATTTTAAAAGTTATAAATGAATAAAATGTAACTTTTAAAATCATGAAAAAAAATAAAACATAAAGTTTGTGGACGATGAATACAACATCTAAAAATCATAGATGAAAATGAAACTTTACTAAAAGATTACGAATTATAGGTGAGTATTACTCCTATATCTCTATTAGTATATAATTCCTAGTTGAGTTTGGTACGACAAGTTAAGTGACACCAATTCAGTTCAAAAATTAAAAAAAATTATAAAATCAAGATATATTACATTAGTAGGGTTATAAACTAATTTAATTTCTTCTTAAAAAAAAAAAAAACTGCTGCCATATTTTTTCATTTAAATAAACATTATGTGCACGTAATTAACTTCTTTTTTCTAAAAACAAACTACTTTTCCTATTTTTGTCTCTATTTAAATAAACATTACATGCAGTTAAATAAATTTTTTCATCTATATTTTTTTTATATTTTTATATATATTTTTTATTTCATCCACTTTTGTGGATGGGTCATAATCTAGTTATATATGAAGTTTTAATTAAGTTTAATGTCACTGAGTTAAAGTGACACCAACTCAATTAGAAAATGATAAAAAATTAAATTTATACAATCAAGTTGGTATATAATAGAGTTAAATAAAAAATTTAATTTTTTTGAGAAAAAACACTTAACTACTTTTTCTACAATTTTAAAAATTTTATACATACATTTAAAAGTATCTTTTTCTTCAATTTTCACTTAAAGTTTTATATTTTATATTTTTCTTTCTTTTACCCACCTTATGGGTATGTCATAATCTAAAATCTAATATATATATATATATATATATATACTGTTATAAATTTTTGGATTGAATTTGATGTCAAAAATTAAATTATACTAATTTAATTATAAAATTTAAATTGCATCACACCCTAAGTGAAAGAACAAAAACTTTAAGCAAAATAATATATATAAGCAATTTTTTTAATAGAATGATAGTTTTTTAAGAGATATTTTTTTTCTAAAGATAATAGTAGTCTTTTAAGAAGTGATAGTTTTATTAGGGGAGTTGATGGATTTTTTTTCTTAATATATTATATAAAACTTTTGAAAGATAAAAATACTCTCGTACTATTATTATTTAATTTATAAAACTTTTGGTTTTTTTTTCAATATCCTGACTGAGTTAGTATCACTTAACACATAATATAAACTCAGTCAAAGATTTTATAATAGTATAAATTACACAAAAATCAAAATATAAAAAAGTCATTTGGTTTCTAGTTCAACTTTGATTTCTCTCATAATCAATTACTTTAAGTTAGATGATTAACAAGTATTCCCTCCATCCCATTACAATTCTTGATGTTTGATTTTTTTCTTTTAAGGAACTCAATTTTGATCATTATTTTCAAAATATTATATTCCGTTAAAATTTTTTAAAAAAAAGTGTTGAAAATTTGAAAACTTTTAGACAATTTATTTTTATTTTTTTTTGTTTTTTTTTTTCATAAAATAATGATCGAAGTGAGTTTATTTGACAAATAATTAATAAGGGACAATTATAATGTTTAAGAGTGTTTTCATAAATATATCTCTTCAATTAAATAATTGAAATTATTTGATTTGATTCCAAAAGGAAAAAAAGAAAAGAATAAAAAGAAATATATATTATAATTTAGTATTAAGCATCCCTAATATTAATATGACAATTTTATGTTAATGATAATTAAATATATATAATTTATTTATAAATTATATAATAGAAATGCATAATATTGATATCCTAACTAAATAAAAAATATTTTAAAATTTAGTATTAGCTATCATTAATTGATATTGATATGATAAATTTATGTTCATTATGAAAATTAAATATGTAAGAATTATCTACTTTCTTTAATTTTTAAAATAATGTTTGGTAAATTGATTAAATAATTATAAAAAATAAAAATATATACATAATAGTTAGGGAACAAAGAAACAAAAGAAGTAGTTTCATTTTTATTTTTTAATAAGTGTCAATTGCACTTATTAATTTCAGGTACAAACATCATGAACATGATATAAACAGATAAATATGTCAAAATCTATATTAAACATATTATTAACTTGTCAAAATTTATAAAAATATATAATACCTTGAATATGATTATTATAAAGAAAAAAGTAATATGAGGAGAGAAAAATAATATGAATAAAGGTGGTAAAATAAACCCAAACCCAAAAACCTACTCGAAAACACTCGAGCTCAAACTCGACCTGAACCTGATTTGACAAAAAAATCAAAAACCTAAACTTGAGAAAACCCAAACTCAAAATGGCTCAACCCGAAATTGCTTAAACCTGAAAGAACTAGAACTTGAAATAACCTGAACACGAACCCAAACCTGAATTTAATACTAAAACTAAAACTGATGAAATTGTAATTAAATAAATTTTTTATAAAACAAAAAATTTAATTATCAATTTATTTTAATATTCTTTTAATAATTTAATTAAATATTAAAAACTTAATTTATATTTTATATATGATGAAATAATAATTTATTAAAAAGTAAATCATATTATAAGTTTTGAAAACATTGCCAAGGGGTTATAGCATTAATTAATCACATTTTCTTTAATTTAATTAGTTAAGCTAATTGACTATTGAAAGTTTATGTATATTAGTAGTGAAATTTTATGTGCTTCTTTGAATATTATTCTTATTGTATTATTGTTATTTTAAGTGATAATAATTAGAGTCTAATAATAGTATAACAAATTAATAACGTAAATTACAAAATATGAAAACCATAATAGATAATACTTTATCAAAAATGAAAAAGGTAATCATATGTTAGAGTTAGACTAGCAACTAGACTTGTGCACAGGTCAAACAACTTGCTTGGCCAAATTAGGCTTGGGTCTCAAATTAAAAAAAATAATATATTTTTATTTAAATTAAATTATAAAATATATATTAATATAAAAATAATTTTTTAATATTATAAAATAGTGAGTCGGGCTTATATTGGTGGGCCAAGCTAGGCCAAATTTGAGCCTAGGCTTAGAATTCAAAAATTTTTAGGTTCGATATGAACATCTTTGCTAGCAATGTAGTAGAAGAAAATATAAGGGTAACATAATTAAAAAGAAACTTAAAAATTAGTACATATTATCAAGCAACATCTGTATCAAACCATGACTAAAAAAATGTTAAAATGCAGAAAACACTTTTAAAAATTATATTCAATAGTACTTTAATGATAAAGAGAAAAAAGTCTAGTATAAGAATACTAAATGAACAAAGAAAATTATGAATCTTGATCATTTTATAAAAAAAAAATTAATTAATTTATTGTTTGTAAGTATTACCCCAATGTTCAAAAAATCAAACTTATAAATTAATATTAAAGCAAATATTATTATAGATGAAACTTTTATTGACTCTTTATGATTGCAAAACTAATATTAAAAGTATATTGTAAAGAATAAAATGTATTGTTGAAAAACATAGACAAAAGACAATTCTATGCTAAAAATGTTTTATTCTAATATTTTATAAAAAAGAATATTGTAATTATACTATTAACAATTATTTTATATATAATTTAATTTGTATTTTGTTGTGAGACAAATATTTTATACATAATTCTTTCAAAAATTTTAGTTTTTTGTATCATAATATATTACAATATAAATAAAATCATACAACATGACTTGAATATTTAGCATGTCGAAATTTATGTAAAACGAATTATTAACATGTCGAAATTTATATAAATATATTATACCTTTAATAAGACTATGAAATAAAAAGTAACATGAATATGAACATGAAGATTGATGACATATGATACAAAATTAAAATTTTTTAATAAAACATGATTATACAATGCAAACACAATTGAAAATAATTAAAACACGATATGAATGCATAAATGTGTCAATTATTTTAAATACCAACATGATTAATTTGCAATATATAATATTGTAATAATAAATTATTTAAAAATTAATTATATACATAAATATAGATGTTAATAAATAAATATATTAAAAATATCATATTATAACAAAAATTTACTTAAAAATAATAATTTAAATTTTTTTTTAAATATCAAATTACGTAAAAATGATTATAACTAACATAAAATAAAAAATTATGTAAAATACACTCAAACGCAAACCCAAAAAGATCCGAACTCAAATAGGACCAGACCCGAATAAGTCCAAACTTGAATAGGCCAGAATATGAAAGAACCCGAATATGATTAAGCCCGAACCTGGAGAAGCTAGAACCTAAGAAAAACAATTTGAACTTGCCCAATTGCCACCTTTAAATATGAACATAAACACAACGACACGTGAAGCAAAATTGAAAGTTACTTGAATATTATCAATTAGATCTGATAATTTTGAACATAAGAGAAAAATAATTAAAACATGACTAGATATGAAAAAAATAATACTAACACAAGACGAATATATGGGCATATAAAAATCTTTATAAAATAAATTATTAACATATTAAAATTTATATAACACGATATGAAAAATAACAGAAATATAAAATGAATGCACAAACATATCAAAATTTACATAAAATGAATTAAGAATATGCTAAAATTTATATAATATATAAATAAAAAAATCAATGAATTGACAAACAATTAGAAGTAATTCAGAATTGATTTAATCTTTTGTGAAAGGTGTTTATTAAATAGTGTATGGTTCGTACGTAACGAAGAACTTTATGTATAAAAAAAAAGTAAAGATCAAATTTTAAAGCTCAATTCATATTTGATACTAACATGAATTATTAGGAAAAAATAAATAGTGCTCTTTACTTCTATATTCATGTTAGTGTAAAGTATGTATTAAGTAATAAAATTCGATCTTTATTTTTTTTAATACATAAAGTTCTTCATTAATTACCAAACATACACTATTTAATAAACATCTTTTGCAAAAGATTAAATTAATTATTAGTAAAGTTTACTATTTATTTTTTCCTAATTAAATTTTAATTATTAAATTAAAGTTGAATTTCATTAATAGCTATGGAAATGATCTTTTAGTTATGATATTCAAAGATTAAAATCCTTTTTGTATGACTTCATTACTGTCTGCATGTTGAGAAAAATATCTACAAGCTATTATTTTTTAGTCTTTTGGGATTGTAGTCGTATTACTTTATATATCAGGGACATAATTGTTATTTCATTTTTCATCATGTTCTGAAGGTTTTTGCACTGGATAATGTGATTTGTTGTGAAGGTTAGTAAATTCTGCCATAAGATAAAAAAATAAAAGACAGATGAAGTGTAAGACATTCTACTTGTGTCCTTTTAACTGTTTTAATACAACGTATGTATTATATGCTATCATTTGCTTTACTCGTTATTTAAAAAAGACCCTTTTTTTTCATTTTTCTCTTTCCTTCTTTACTTTTATCCTTTTTTTTTTTATTTTTTTGCTTTCACACTTATCCATCCATCTATTTTTTCTTATCTTTTTTTTCCCATTCCCTCACCACATATTACTAAACACTCTAACCAATTCCATAATCTTAACACTCTAACCAATTCCATAATCTTTTTTTATTCCTTAACCAAATCTCCTAATCTATCTCCATCCATCTATCTTTTTTTTCTTATTTTTTTAATATTTTGTCTACTTAAAAATTTTTCTCCAAAATATTTAACCAAAAGAAAAAAAGATTAAAGAGAGAATGGGAGAAAGGGAAGAAGAAGGAGAAGAATAGAGATGCCAAAGTTGGATGGAAGACCACATCTAGTATTTCTTTGACTTGATTATTGTCAGTCCTGGTAAAGAGAGAAATGGCAAAGTTGAAAGGACTAATGGCTTGAAAAAAATGAAAAAAAGAAATTTTTTAATTATTTTTAAAATTTTATTTTAACTTTTTTGTATTATTATTATTATTATTATTATTATTATTATTACTTCTTAATTTTTCTATCATTTTGTAAAATCTTTTGCTCTAATTTCTCGCAAAGTTTGATAGTTTTTTATTATTGCTTAGGCAAAGATTAATGTTTTAATTTTTAATCTATAACTTTTCTTTCCAGTTTTTTATGCTAGTATCTTTCTTTGCATGTTTGGATTAGTTTAAGGATGATACAGTTTTGATACCCAAAGAAAAATTATGGTTTGATTATTATTAATTTTTGTGTGTTATTTTTTTTTCATCTAAAAGGTATTAACTATACCTTTTGTTTTTATTTTTATTGTTTTTTTTATTTTTTATTTTAGGTAGAAACTTCTGGTAAGAAAAAAAAAAGCTAATAGGTTTGTTTCTTTCGTTCAGCAAGTTTCATGTTTTCCAATTTGATTAAATTATATAACTTGCTTTCATTTTTTCATGCTCTCAGATGAAAATACAAACTTAATTAATGCACAAAGTTGATAATACATTCATCGACTGAAAAGAGCTATATTATTTTTACACCAAAAATTTACACATTGATATTAATCTATCCAAAGAAAATGTCATTAATACTATTTAGTTGCATCATCTAAGGTACTATTTTGTTTCGTAGTTATTTGTGTAGTGACATTTATGGATGTAGTCTCAGGGAAATTCGTCAAGGCGAAGAGATTGCTTAGTATAGATATGAGAAAACTATTGTGAGAACTGAATGTAATTCATACATGTCGTATGCATTTATTTGGTTTTATAGACTTTGTCAATTGATTTTTTTTAAGATGATTTGCATACTCATGTAATTTGATTCATTTAACTAAATAAACTTTTAGGCTTTGCCCGAAGTTATGTTTACTAAGCAATCTTGAATAATAACTACAAAAAATGCTAAATTATTTTTTTTTAGAAATTAGTTGTTTTATTATTTTTTTTAGATTATGAATTGATAATAAATTGTTATTTCTTTGATTTTGAAGTGATAAACTGCAAAAAATTAATGGTAAATTTAGGGTATTTGAGCAATCATTTATGTTGATATATTTGTATCAAAACCTATATTGCATATTAATGTAATTTTACTTTAAAGTAAATTCTAAATTAAATAATTAAGTATTATATTCTAAAGCTGGTTGTTATTTGTAGAGGTGAAGAAGTCTTTGGAAGAAGAAAATTAAGGTAGAAGGAAATATATGAACGAGTATTGTTAGTGGTGTTGAGAAAAAGGTAAAAATTTGGCTTTAAAATTGATTTTGAGTTATAGCTCTTAAAGCTACTTATGATTTAAATTGTTAATGCTTATCCTTATTCCTATTTTGATTTTGGACACCAATAATAGTAAAAGAAGTTGTAAAGTGATCAAAATATACTGTGCTTGCTTGCTTCTTTATGTAGAAGTGGCCTGAAAATGTCGTAAGGTATTTTTCTTCTTTTTTTTTTTTATCATTTTGTCTTAAACTTCTTCATCTCCTGATAAATTCTTTACCATTCTTAGCATTGTAGATTTATATATATTTTATTCATTTATTTTTTAGTAATATGTTTTGGAATTCATAATTCATACATGGAGATTTTAGATCTTAGATCTATCACTTTTTTTTGTTAATCGGCTTAAAAGATTTAAAAATTTTTAGATCTTAGTTGTTGAGTAGGAACATGAAATTTGAAGAACAAACCATGTAAGTGAAATATTTTCTAATATCATTTTTATGAATTTTGTTTTCATATTAGGGTATGAAATGCATGTGTACATATATATATATATATATATATATGCTTTTTTGTTTATGAATGGGTAAGTTTAGCTTGATTTAAGTTAGAATTTAAATAAAATTTACTGAAAAGACTACCTTTACCTTGACATTGATAAACAATGTGCTTTATTAAAGGTCAGTTTCCAAAGTTTAATTCTATGATAGTAATCTTGCAATTGTTGTTTGTGATGGTTACGGATTCATATTTTTTTTAAGGTTTTTAATAGAACAATGCTAAGGTTGTCAACATTGATAGATACAAGGATCTTATTCAATATGATGACAAGGTATTAAAGAATATTTCAAAACGTGATATTCTTAATGTTACCATTGAAGCTAGTGTTAGAACTTTTCAACTTTATGAATCAGTAAGTTTAACTTATTCTTCTCTATCCTTATCTTTATTAGTTATTCTTCATGAAGCAATTTTTTTAGAATATTACTTTATATAGTATATTCATCTGACAACAAGATATCAGTCATTCTTTGAATTGATATGTAACATTTAGATAATTATTTACAAGTTTTGGTTAATGAAATTGACTATAGTAGTATTTTTTATGTTTGCAGTCATGATAAATATAATGCAACAAAAAGGCTTTCACTATCATAATTTAAATCTTTATTTTGTTATTGTTTGAAGATTTTGAAGGAGTTTTTTTGGTCAATGTGATCAACTTTAGATGATGGCATGCTTACTGCGGGATGTGGAAAGACGATAATGGTCGAAAATACCGGATTGTGAAGAACTCATGGTGCAGCAATTAGGGTGAAGATGGATACATAAGGATGGAACATAATGTTGATGCATGTACCATTAATCAAAAAAGAGGCTTCCATCTTAAAATGAGTAAACTTTTTACTCAAAACCATCGCTATAGAAAAGGTAAATTATTAGAAAAAAGAATTGCATTTACTTTCATTTTGTATTAGTCATCTAAGATTTCTTTTGTTTATTTGAAAATTAAAAAAAAAAATGATTGTAGAAGAGTTTAGCCATTATATCTTTTCTATTTGTTACTCATTTTAGTTTGATTTTTATCATACTCATTTTTTTCATAATCTTTTTAAAGATCATGATAAATTTTTACTTCTTGATCTAACTTAGTCATTTTTTCTTTATTTTTTTTTTACTTTTTCTCTATTCATGCACAAGTGTTTATTTAGAATTTTTTTTCAATTATTGGTGACATATTTTATGGTATTTTTTTATTAGTGTTGTAAATTTTTGATCCATTTTTATATAAAATCTCATTATTCAAGTTTATGTTTTTTATTTGCTAAATTTTCTTCATTTTTTCCTCTATTTATTTCCTTCATTTCTTGTCTCTTTCTTTTTTCCTTCATATTATATTATGATGTCTTGCTTATTATTTATCTGGTTATGTTTTCATCGAAAGTGTGCCCATTAGTTTCAGTAAAAACATTTTATTCAGCTTAGAGTGGTAGCTTTCATTTCCTTTTCTTAAGTTTGTTTCAGTAATCTAATCTTTCTTTACTTTTAATTTTTTGTTTTTTTTGCAAAAAAAAGGTTTCAATAGTAATTGAAGCTTTGATTCTTTTTGTTTTTAGGTCAACATAGTTAACAGAATACACATAGATGTAGGTTCAAGTTTTTTCTAACTTTATGACTTCTTAATCCTTCTAATAAATGGCTTTGATAAGCTAGTACTGTATTTTATTTACATTTTTCAAAGTTTTACAAGTCAAAGATGAAGGCTTTGCTTGTGGTAAGCAACTTATTCATTTCATTTGTGCATATTCTTAAGTTATGTACAGTTAAAGCTCTAAAGGTTAAACCCTCAAGTTAAAGTTAGTAGCAATTGCTAATTTCTTTTGTTAATGCATTTTAATATTATTGCAAGTGTGGTCAATATTGCTTTGCATTTGTGTGTTCCTCAACTTAGGGATTTTTTTTGTCATTGTTAATACAATTTTTGTGTACCATTTTCTCCTTAACGTAGTGAAAATAAAGAAGCAAAAATTGTGAATATTGAGAGAATAAATATTAGTATATTTTGCATGTTATTTTTTTGAGTTATGGTCGATGTTAAACTTTTTGCGACCTTTTTTGCATCTCTTGAAAATCAGTTAATTATAACTAAATGCATTGTAAAGATGTGCGCAGTTCCAACTTCTCAAGCAGAAATTTTATGCCTTTAAGATGAACTGATATTTTTGTGGTTATTGTTTTATATTGTTATGAGTTATATCATATGTAATTCTTTAGATGGCAATTAGGTTGCTATATTTAAAATATAATTGTAGGATTTGCTTTTGGAGCTTGACATATCTCAAGCGAAGTGCTCAAATCTTAATATTTTATCTATGATTGTATATCCACATAAAAAAATCTTTTGACATTGAAAAGTTTATTTCCATGAAGTCTATTCTTTGTTTCTCTTTGAATTGTTTAATGGTATGATTTTTACCTTGTTAACGTTAGTTATAACTGAGTTTATGTGTTAGTATTTATGTTTTTTTTTGTTTTCTTGCTCTTAAAAGATTCTTTTTTGTTCAAAGAAAACTATAAATTTACATATATCATATTAGAGATTTATGTGCTGTCTTGAGAGTTTCTATCAGACACTTTTAATTTCTTAAATATATCATACTTTTCATTTATGTGTACTGCATTTTCTTCTATTGATAGGAAGAAAGTATTAAGACTATTGAGTTTGCTTTTTGCATAATAAATTCATCTAAGTTTGAAATTGTTCATCACTTTACTCATTGAATCACTTTTTAAATGAATATATCTTAATTGCTCATCTCCTCTTCACTTTCATTATTGTATTCCAAGTTTAGTTGTTCGTGAAAATAGTCATTAGAATTAACTATGACTTTTATTTATTTTTGTAAAGCCTTAACTTTTATTGTGTCTATGCACTGTGTAGCTTATAAAAATTAAAATTATATGAGTAATATATAATTAATTTATAGCTATTTCATTAATTACATCGAAAGAAAATTCCCACAGCATCACGTGGGTATTTACTAGTTTATTTATATAATTGGTTCCATTTTACTAGTTTTTTTTCAATAAAATAATGAAAATAAATGCTTTAAAAAATTGTGTACTTTGAATTGAATAATTAGATGTTTAAGAATTTTTAAAGTAAAGCTTCAAAAAAAGATATAAAAAATGAGGTTTTCTTTCTTTAAAAAATTGTTAAGTTGAATTATTAATTACTTTAAAAGAATATAGTGATAAAAAAAACTAAATTATTATATTTAAGTTTCAATATACTCTAACATGAGTAAACTAATGGGTTAGTTTTGCATGATGATGTGGATTAATTTGGCAAAGCAAATTCTGTACCCCTCTCTATATGTTATAGCTTTTCTGGTATGCCTAAGGCTCAAGGAGTGGTGGGTAAACATATCATCAAACTTACTCAAATTGCACTCAAACTTTTTCTCTTCTTCCTTTTAGAATTTAAAAATTAAATATTATTATATTAGAAAAATTAGCTTTATAAAATATTTAAGCATTTATTTAATTCATTGATGAATGCATATTTATTCAAAGAAATTCAATTTGAAAGCCTACTCAAAAATTGAATTAAATTTTTTAAAAAGTTACATAATAAATATATAATAAATGTCATCTCTGTTAAGCATAGCTAGGTAAAAGTTGTCAAAAAAATTCACTTTCCTATTCCTATATATATATATATATATATATATATATATAAGAGTATAATATATATATTATAAAGGAAATTGAGGTTGTCATTTTATGTACTTACTTTATTTGATGGTAAAAAAATTGTAAAGAATAAAGTGCCTAACTCCTAAGGGGAATTGAGAAATTGAAAATTCCGCCAATTGATGATTTTTGTTTGTACATAATAAAACCAAACCAAACAAAATTAAAAATTATCTAATATCTAATCTTTGATTAATAATAATAATAATAATAATAATAATAATAGGGGAGGGGAGGGGAGGGGAGGGAAGGCCCCATGTTAGGTTTTAGAAGCAATCAATGAAATTAGCCATGAGTTGACCTTTTCCAGCAAAATTAAATAGAGAAAAGAAGAGAAGTGAAGAGAAGAGAAGGATTAAGATTTAAAAATTATATCAAGTTTGCTTACAAATAATATCATTTGTTTAATTGGGAAGCTATTTGTTTCCACTTGCTTACATTACAACAAGTTATTTGTTTGCTTAGGCTTTAGCCACCCTAACTTTGGCCACTTCTACAACCAATCCCTAATTAATGGAACTAACTCTTCAAACACCCTTTAACGAACTTTGGAGTTGTCACAATGTCACAGTCATTGATGGGTTAGGATAGGACCTCTACTATCAATATTCTTGGCATCGACTTAGTTGCTAACTTGG
>JBBYHL010449801.1:0-16233 GCA_038381835.1 Adansonia madagascariensis | reverse complement strand
TGTAACTTATAATATATTTATGTAATTATAATAATTTTATGTATTATTATATAATAATATATGTAAAAACTATAAAAAAAAAAAGGCAACCGGTTGGGGCCTTACGGGAAGCGCTCCATAAGGAGAGCTCCCCAGAAGTCCTCTTCCCTTTTCGCACAATAGCTTTTTTTTTTTTTCCAACCCGCAAAGAAATCAGTATCGTACTATGGCTGTTTCGTTTTATATATATATATATATATATATATATAAATTAGAATTGGTTTAAAAAGGAAAAAAATTTAAATTTTAAAAAATTAGAGCTTGAAATATTCAAATTCGAAAAAGCTTATAATTAAAAAAAAGCTCAAAACTCATAAAAGCCTGAATCTACTACAATCTAACCTTAAAATCATTTGATCTAAGCTCGAGAATGATCCCATACGAAACCCGTTAAAAACCAAAATAGCAGCACACTATAATTATATAATTTTATTTAAAATAAAATATATAAATGATAAGTAAAATATTTAATTTATGAAAATATATTTATAATTATTATACAATTATATCAATAATATATTATTGAATAGAAAATTATTAGTGAATCTTTAATTGGATTTAACTTAAAGTATATTAACTATAAATTTCAAATATCTTTGAGTACTGCATATATTATATTTACAATAATTAAGTATAAAAATAATAAATAATGTTATTAGTTTAACATTTAATTGATTGATTCTATTATAAATAAAAATAATCATGTATAATAAACTATTATACTTATTTCACATTTAAATTTTAATATAATAATAATTTAAATATGCAAAAATATCATATAATTTCAACACATAATTAAACTTGATGTTTTTTGTAACACTAATAAATAATAATACTATTAGCAAAATTAACTTTAAATATTTGGAGTTTATAATTGTTTATACCCTTAGAGAAGCGATGTAGTTTGTGCCTTTATAAATTAATAATGTTCCAATTGTTATATTTTTAACTTTTGTTTAATCCTAATTGTTTGTTTTTAATTTATTATTATTTAAATATCTGTAATATCATATAACATTACATTTACATTACACTAAAACAATACTATTTATAGTATATCCATTATTTATAGTTCATAATTTATAAAATATTTTATTTAATAGTGTTATATTATATCTTATATTATAATAATATATTAAATTATATATACAAACCCTCGGTTGTATATACTTAAAGAATAATGTTCCAATTGTTATATTTTTAACTTTTGTTTAATCCTAATTGTTAGTTTTTAATTTATTATTATTTAAGTAATTGTAATATCACATAACATTACATTTACATTAACTAATACAATACTTAATTATTTATAATATATCCATTATTAACAGTTCATAATTTATATAATAACTTTATTTAATAGTGTCATACTACATCTTATATTATAATAGTATATTAAATTATATATACAAACCCCCGGTTGTATATACTAAATGAATTATATTATATATACCAAAGTTAAATTATTAATAGTTCATATGATATTAATGTTTTTAATGTTAATATACATATAATTTTATAATTAGAATAATTATGTTATATATTAAGCTATAATATCCATGTGTATGGTGAATATAGTATGTTTTACATATATTCATTATGGAGTAAATTTATTTATAGTATAATTCAGTAATAACAGTTAATATTTACCTAGCAATATAATACTTGAAGTATATGATAACTTTATAAACTGAAATATTAACAATATGTAGTATGTTTTAGATGTACTAAATATGGAGTAAATGTATTAATAGTATAATCTAATAATATCAATTAATATTTATATGGCAATACAGTAACATGAAATTTATAGTAACTATGTAAAATTAAATATTGCTAATATACATAAATAATACATATAACATATTGTCCTTAATCATATATTAATATTATAAATAGATCCATAATATAGTATACTATAGGTACTTAATATGGTAAATTATATAATTTATATTATAAACCGTATAATATTACATTTTATATTTTATGTTACCTATTAATTTAATAATTACATAAAATAAACATTATAATTTTAATAATTGTATAAAAATTTATTATACAAGACATATATATACCTATTGATATATTATATTATATTTACTATTCTATACAATATCAATAGTTATATAAGTATTTATTACAATTATACATATTTATATAACTAATGAATATAATATCTTATTATATTATAATATATAAAATATATTTAGTAATGATATATATAATCTATATTATTATAATTACATAATATATAATTAATATATATTATATCATGTACAATATGTTTACAATTATATTATAAATATTATACATAAAATAAATTTTATGTTTATATGATTTTTATATTTATTTTATGGAAAAATTTTTATGTTTTAATATTTGTTTTAATTAACAAAAGTAAATAAATTTATTACAAGGTCATTTTGTAAAAAGTAAAAATAAAATAAAATTTGTCATTAAAGTGATTTAACTAAGTAAATTGATTAAATCATTAAATATTATTTTATAAAACAACTTGTATTTTTAAAAGTTAAAGGTATTCTACATAATTAATTATTATTATATTTATTTTGGAAAAAAATATTTTAAAATTATTATATTTCATTATAATAGATATAATCTAATTGTAGTAGTATATTATTTTGAAATTCAAAATTAGCTCACTTGATAAGGTCTTCGGTTGTTCTCTTTTCAAGTCAAGGTTTAAATCTCCATGGTATAAATTTTAACATTTTATAAATATCTGGAAATGATTATAATGTTTATGTTATGTAATGTTTTTTAGATTTGAATCTCCATTGCACAACATTCTTAAATCTTAATAAAAATATATGTTCTTTTTTAAAATATTAATTTTAATTTTTTTGTTACTATGTAAAAGTAAAATTAATCATTAAAATCAAAATTAAAAAAATATTTATAGCTTATAAAATTCAAAATATTGAATTCATCTAAACCTACCCGAACTCGATCTGATCCGAATCCAAAATAATCTGAACCCAAAAAAACCTATTCTGAAATGGCCTGAACCCAAGGTAGCTCGAGCTCAAAATTATCCAAGCATGGAATTATCTAAACTTAAAAAATTCAAACCCAAAAATATTCAAATCCAAAATGATCCGAATCCAAAATAATTGGAATTCGAAAATAGTGGAATTTGAACCAGCGCATTTGCAAGCTCTAGGGCATATATAGATTCCTTCAATTTTTTTTCATTTTTCATCTATTATTTTTTTCTCAAATGATGAAAATATAGTGAAAAGTTTACCTTTTAGAATTTTTAAAATTTAGATATTGATGTAATAACATATGTTTAAATGTAACTTTTAATGATAGTTTAAAATGCCTATAAAAATTTTTAACTTTTACTAGTATTTATATGTGCCAACAAAATACCAAACAAATTTTCATTGAAAAAATTAGAAATCATGACTTTTAAGGGAACTTGGAAATGCCTTTAAAGAGTTTAACCATTTAGAGGCATTTAAAAGAGTCGGTAAAAGTCATGCCCGAAAAATAAATTGGGTTGCTGGCATTGTAGTTTGATTTTTGGAATATTTTTACCAGCAACACTAATAAATGCAGTTTTTTTAGCATTTTACTGACATTTATAAATATTGGTAAAAGTGGGTTTTTTATAGTGTTTATAGCTCATTTTTAGGTTCTTTAATAAAATAAATTATATATATGCGTAAATATATCTTTGTTATATATATAAATATATGTTTATGAAATAGTATTTGATATATTGGTAGTAAAAATTTTTTAACCTTACAAATAGATTAAGAGTTTATCGTATATCACATTTTATATTTAATTAATATTTTTTATTATATTTAATGGGTACATGTCATCATCTTAAAAGTAAAAACTACTTGGAAAGTCTAAAAACTCAACTAACATAATAATTTTTCATATGTTTATTTGTAAATATAAATTTTAAAATTATAAACATTTATTATCCAAAATTTTAAACTATCAAATAAATAAATATAAAAATAAAAATATATGTAGTAAATTATTATTAATTAAGTTCAAAAATAATATGTTTTATTTTTTAAATTTAATTATAAAAAAATCAACGCAAAAGAAATTAGAAATCGATTTAAACGTAAAGGGAATTCAAAATCTAATATCAATTAATAGAGTTTGTATCGATATAAACGGATATTAATATATATATATATATATATATAGACGATTAAAAATTAAAATGGTACATTACTAATACAACATACTCACTTTTACTTTGCAACTGGTATATATTAATCGATAGGATTGACATTGATACGATGCAAATTATTATGCTGCCCCGTCCCCGACGCCACTTCCCTCTCAAATGTCAAACCTGGAAAAGTTGTCATTCATAAGGAAACACAAAAGAAGTTATCGAGGAAAATTCAATGGGTCTTTATGCTCTGAGAAATAATCATATGATTTCCGTAAGAAAGATTTCTTCCCTCTACCCCTCCCCGACGCTTACCTCACTCAAAGAATAACTCTGGAAAAGTTATCTGTAAAAGAGAAATCTAAGGAAAAATTGTGTAGGAAATTGAATGAACCTTTCCTTCTACTTCTCACTCTTTCCTACCATCTATTTGTTTTTATTTTTAACCTTTTTCCATCGACGATCTAAATGATTCTCGAGTACTTGGACCAGTTTTTTTCCTATTCTATCTTATTGACAAACCGAGTAATCTTGTCTTTGTCACTATGTATATATAAGAATTTTGTTTCGGTTTGATTCAATGTTCTAACCACCAAATACGGAAAGACTTTCAAATCGTTCAGCTAGCTTTAATTACTTTCCTGGATGCTTCAAACAAGCTGCAAATAATTCTTGATATCATAAATATTTGAGGACATTGACAGATCACAAGCCAGGCCAAACCATAAAAAGACTTCCCAATGCACATCACATCCTCGTCCTCCGTTTCGTCAAGTCTTTTGTCTCCATTTTCCTAGTCAACTGGTGCTTTTAAAGAATTACCCATGATAAGCTCAAGTGCTGAATGTAGTTTCAACCTGCAAGAGTCGAGCGGTGTAGGTTGGTGTGGTTATTTGGTCCCAAGTGAGAGAGTTTGGCTCTGTTTCAGTTCTTGATTTCATGGCTGCTATGCCCTTTTTGATTTTAATTGTTCTCTCGCACTTCTTGCTACTTCACTCAGCTGAAGAACAAGGCAGAACCTACCACCGCCCGCATTGCCCAGCCTTCCCTTGCGGAAAACTTGGTGATATTAGATTCCCCTACACTCAAAGCGGTCGCCCAGATTGTGGGTTGTTTGCAGTTGATGGTTGTAAGGATATCAATCAGAGTATCCAGCTAGAACAGGGAGGACGATGGTATCAACTGAATGCAATCTCCCAAGCTAACACCATTACCATTCATGACGAAGGGCTTGAGAAGCACATGAGGAACAAGGATTGTCAATCCTTGAAGAATTTGAGTTTTCCCAATCTTCCATATGTCACTTTCGAAGTCATTTCCAGCCTAACCTTGTGTAAATGCAATAGCCCTGTGAATACTAGCTTTGCAACAGAATTCGGCTACAGAGTCTGCAAGGATTACACTATATACTATAGTGAACCGGAGGAAAATTCAAAGCCACCAGAAAACCATAAAAATGACAGATTGTCAAGCCTTTGTAATTGTCCAATTATTCAACTCCCCTTTACCGATCATCCACCGAAGAAAATTTTGCAACATAACAATCACTTCTTTAAATTATTAACTCCCAATGTACATGTCCAAGTTCACGTATCCGTTGATTGTTGGAGGTGTCATTTTAGAGGCGGTAGATGTATAGCTAACAAGCAAAGATTTCACTGTAGCAAAGGTATATACAAACAAACATTTCTGTACTCTACTTTCTGGTTGCTTTTTTGGATGAATTACAGAGCCAGCTGCATTTTTTTCTGTTTTTTTCCTCATTGCAGGGAAGTGTCTAAACATTAAAAATAAATGGTTATGACTTATGAATTATCAGACATAGTGCAACTGCTCCCCCCCCCTTTTTTTCTTTTGATGTAAAAGTTGACTTCTACTTCTTTGTAACTTCAATTTCAGGGAAGAACAAATTTGGCCCGAAGCTGGGACTTGGAATCTCTCTTTCTTGCATCCAAGTTATCAACTCCTTTTCCGGTAAAAGAAGAAAAAGGAAATTACTTCTTATTATGCTGTCTGTAGGAATTGGATGCCCTACTCTAATTTATAATGTTGATCTTAACTACAATACATTTTAATAACGTCAGAAACATGACAAGGGAGAAGTTGACCAACACAATTCCTGTAACTACAAGCCACTTTCACATCTAATCTAAAACAATTTCTCTAGAGTTTTCCGATTCACCTAAGAAATCTATGAAATAGAATATGATTAGTATAATTTTATTGCTTTCTGTTATTGATTTTTTTTCTCTTTCACAAAAGACGATTACTTGCTTTTAGCTTATAAGTACTGTAACCTTATGTAGTTGTTAATGGAAATTAAAAGAGTCAATTGAAATTTAAAGTGGTCAGTGTTGATTATAGAACTGGTCGATGTGCCTATATATCTATTATCCTTAAGTGTTTTAAATATATCCTCTGTTTGCAGCTTCTTCAATTGCTGGAATAGTATTGTTTATTATTCTCGCCTTCTGCTTTATAAGAAAACTCTCATGGGAGGGCAGCATGTTTATTTGGAAGATGAAAACAGAAAAAAATAAGAATATTGAAGCCTTCTTAAAGGATTATGAGTTTCTAGCTCCAAAGAGGTATAGATACTCGGATATCAAGAAGATAACCAACTTATTCCAAGATAAATTAGGTAAAGGAGGCTATGGGGATGTTTACAAAGGCAAGCTATTTGATGAACGAGATGTAGCAGTGAAGATTTTGAATAAATCAAAAAAGTAATGGGGAAGAATTTATGAATGAGGTAGCAAGCATTCAAACCAAATACACAACCATTAGCCCAAGATCCAATAAATCGATTTGATTGAACTAACTGATTAAATCGACCGAAATTTAGTTGGTTCGATTAATTTGATTATGGTTAAAAATGTCAGTCGGTTCGGTCAGTTCCTTTAGCTAAGTCGGTTAATTCGGTTTAAAGTTTCTTTTAACCGAACTGACCGAATGCATAGTCTTAGACAGTATCAACTATGTGAGGACTTTTATTTTACTAATCAACAAGGAAGTACTCTTACTTTATTTCTTTGTTTTTTCCTTTTTCAGAAAAAAAAAATTACGCCAGTGAATTAATTATAAGGATTGAAGAAATCCTTTTAACTTGTTACCTCTTTCTTGAATTTAAAAGATAATTTCTTGTTTATGTTTATCACTTGATTATAATCGATTTATATTGAAACGAATTTAAAGTTAGTTTATAAATAAATTACAATTAATATTAAAATATAAATCCAATAACAAGATTAATATCGGTTTTATTTTCCTAAATTAAAAATCTTATTATTGTGGTAGGACATAGATCAATGAGTTTTGACCCCAATTGTATTCTTTATTGTCCTTACAAGCCATTCTGCTTGGTCAATTTTTGCCAACACAAATCTGAAGCTATTGTAGGCACCTAATGGATTTATGTTATTCGGCTCTCAACATTTCACCCATTCCAAAATCACCGCTTTGATTAAATGGATTAAATGTTAATTCCAATATCACTAGACTATAAATCTTATATTGCACTCCCAAAAACATAAATGTGTTATTACTTGTTTTATACAGAACTATGACCAATGACACACGAATCATATATCATGTCCCTTTGTTTAGTTTTCATGATTTAATTGAAATGACTATTTATCCAATTAAATTATGTTTTGTGCCTCATGCCTTTTAGTCACCTTCTTAATCATTCCAACATAATCAAATATATTGATTCCCCAATGAGAATAATTTGGTAAAAATTTTTGGTGATTTGTCATCGATTTGACTATGTAAGTGCATGTATTGCAATAAGTAATATAGTAAAGAGTAGAATATCATTCTCATAAGGAATTGTATTAACTTCAATAGTTACTAAAATTAAAACAATTTAATTTTATCCAAACAACTAATTAAAATATTTTAAAATAAAATTAAAATTAACTAAATTAACGAACTAAAGAAATTAAACAGGGTTTACTTAATCAATGAAAAAGGCTTAGAATTACAATTTCCTCAACACTTTATTTGAACTTGTTTTACCCTTTTAACTTGATTAATAATAATGAATCATTAACTTAGAGTTTACTTATAAGTAACTCAGATGGTCTTATAAAAATATCTCTTTTAACCAATTTATTATATTCTTATGCAAACTGAATTAAAAGAAACTCATTAAGCTTAGACTCTAATTTGGTTACACATAACATGCTCGTATATTCCAATCTAACATGTAGATCAATTCATCCTAATAAATGAATATGAAATATATGTTCTTCAATCTATGTATAAACACAAAATTCTCTCTTACAAGTTCAAATCAATCTAGTTGGTGGCCAAACAATTAGAAGCATTAAGAACAAAGTTAAATAAATAACTCAAATATCATTAAATTAAGAAATGAGAATAAAATAATCCAAACTAAATGTTGAGTTCTGTTGTAATCCTAGAAAAATAAATTTAATTCATATTGAATATATAAAATATAAAACACTAGAGTTTCACCTTCATAATTATTATAATAAAGATAAAAAGGTAAAGAGAAAGAGAAAAATAAGAGTTATGGGGTCTTAGTCTTCAACTTCTTCAATCCTTCTATAATTGCAAGCTCTTTGATGGCTATTCTCTTCTTCAAAAAACTAAAGAAAAATAAAAGCTATAGAGTATCTAAGGTATCTTTAATTTTAATCTTAAGAGTTCTATATATAGCCAAAAACCTAGAGAGAAACTTAGCATGCAAGTAGCTCAATTATTATTATTATTATTATTATTATTATTTTGTAAAACACCAAACTGAGTCCACTTTGCTTCTTGATTAAATTATTCCACTCTGAAATCTTTTTTAGGTTTTGACCTACAAAATACAAAATATTTAAATAACTAAGTAATTTAAATGTAAAGAAAGTAATTAATACCAATTTAAAAACTACTAAAAATAAATAAAATAAAAATAAAAGTCTATAAGACTTAGCTATTTTAATGCATATAATGAGACTAAATAACTCTATTTTAAAGACTTATTATACCTCCAAACTTAAGATTTTGCTATTCTTCGAGCAAAACAAAAAAAAAAAAAAGGAAAACCTAACAAATGAAAGGAAACACATTTTACATGAATGTGCTCAAATGATGAAAAGTCATCTCCAAATCTCAACTCAAGGTAGATACTAACATAATCTAAATTCATCCTTTGATTCAATTATTAACCTCATGCTGTGAATGGATTTTCGGGGTGTGTGTATGATCTTTTTGCAAATAATTACATGCAACCTAAATAAGTTTATGCTAATGCAAACTAAAAATTAATACTAGATTCTCGTATATTTGTTTTTCATCTCTTTCTCCACTAATGTAAACTAACACATCATCAAAGATCATGTAAGATTTTATTAAGTTTGTAATGCAAGGCTTGGGTTAAGGTAGGATAAAGGATATATTTTAAGTTTAATTCACCAATAGACATTTTTCATTTTCCAAATCTTGCGAAGAACCATTCATAACACTTTGAGGCACATACCCCTTTGCATGACAGTTTCGTTTTCATGCCATTTTATTTATTTACATGACTTCGTGCTTCCACAACATGGCCTGGATATTAATCTTGACCAGCCCGACTTAAAATGATGGGTGTTCTCTTCTTTCCTATATATATTAACATATCATTATTTTTCCTTTATTTTAGGGGCCATACCATTATTATTTCCCTTGTTTTTCATGTTTGGAGACAGAGTTGTCAAGATGACTCATTCACTCACTTAACCTTAAATAGTTGTTATGAAACAGCCATTTATTTTGGAGTTGCCATCAATCTATTTTTGCCAAGTGAGATTGGTCAACTGTTGGAGTTCATATTTTAAGGGTTACGAAACCCATAAAAACAAATTCTGAAGTTTGCGATTATATTAAAAATCATAGAAAAGGGTCTAAGAGTTTGTTACAATCACAAGTAAGGATCGACCTTCTCATGATGCCCTACAATCGATGCCTATAAATCATGTGTTAACATAAATTTTGATTTTTATTCAATTTCAATATTCGATATTTAATTATAATTCTCACACGTCAAAATTTTCATAAAATAACTTTATTATTCCATGTAAGAAAATAAGGTTTTAAACATTTCTTTCAAAAATCAAAATATCTTTAACACCTTTCCCAAGAACTAGAAAAACAAGAAGGTTTTTATCATTCTCTTTCATACCTTACTAGAAAACTGGTGGAATACGAAAGGTTTTAAGAAATCAAAATATCTTTTGTAGGCCACTAGAAAGCCAATGGAATATGAAAGGTTTTAAGAAATCAAAATATATTTTGTACCCTACTCGAGAGCCGAGGGAATATAAAAAGTTTTATTTTTTTAAAATTTTTAAAATTTTAATTTTTTTTTAAATATGATATCTCGTTATTAGAATAATTCGTAAAACCTCTCTCATATGCTAGAAGAAATTCTACTACTATTTTAACATCAAAGAAATTGCCTTGATTTGCAAAAACTCCAATTTTATTTTAAATAATAACATTTGTCCTAAAGCTTGATTTTGACTATATGTACGAAACCAGACTCAAAGGACATAAACATGATCAAAAAGACAAAATGCCCCTTAAAGTACACCTTCGATGTAGAAGTATCCCAGTGACCCTTTATAATTTAATAGATGAATGAACATATTCCTACTGTACACCTTTGACATACAAATATCATGGTGATCCTAAAAGGCTTGATGACATCATAAACAAATGAACCTATTCCTACTGTACACATTTGACATAGAAGTATCCCATTGATCACATAAGATTTTATTCTAGAAAATTACTAAAATATCCGTAAAGTCTACCTTTGACAATGAAATATCCTAGTAACCTAAAGGACTTGATATCTTTATAAACAAATAAACATATTCTTATTATACACCTTCGGCATATAAGTATCGTGGTTATCACATAGGACTTGATTCTGATGTAAATTACTTAAAAATCCCTAAGGTCTAACTTTGACATAAAAATATATTGGTAACCCTAAAGGACTTATGACATCATAAATGAAAGAACCTATTCCTACTATACACCTTCAATATATAAGTATCTTAATAACCCTAAAAGACTAGATGACATCATAAACAAATGAACTTACTCCGGTTGTACCCCTTTGACATATAAGTATCCCAATGATTACATAGAACTCAGTTCTCAAGAAAATTATCAAAATACCCCTAAGGTGTACCTTTGACATAAAGTATCCAGATAACCTAGGGGACTCGATAGTGGTATGAAATAATAATTTTTTCCTAAATGGGTAACGTAGACATAAAAAATGACCTAAAATATAAAAATTGCTAATAAGGTCCTAAATTTTTCAAAATTGCATTTCATTCCCTTATCAAAAAGCTAGAGGAATACGAAAAATTTTAATAATTTCTACACCCCTATGGAGGATCAAAGGAATGATAGAAATATTACTAAAATATCAAAAATATTTCAATAACTCTAAAATACAAAGTTTTTCTGAATGATCCCTAAAATTTTCTAACTTTGCCAAATAGTCCTTGCATGAAAAACATCACAAAATAACATAAAACACATTACAAAAATTATGGAAATCATACAAAAGATCACATAATCAATTCGGCCAAGCACATATGGCCTTAGAACAAAAATTTTCAATTTTGCAAACATGTCCCTAAACTTTTTTAAATTATAAATGACCCCAACATGATTAAAAATATATAAAACATATTTATAAATATTTAAATAAGCATGAAAACACCTCTAAAGATTACAAGACATGTTCAATCAAGCTTATTTGGCCTAGAAAATATTTTACAATTTGTTGCAATTTAGTCTCTTTATTTTCTATAATTACAAAATAGCCTAAAAATTCAAAACATCACATAGTCAGCTTCATAAGAATCAACCAGGCATGGAAATAGCCTCCAAGGCCTTGAAAATTTTGAAAAAATTATTTTTAGACTCTACAAGTTTCAAACTTTATAAAATAGTCCTAAATCTCATAAAAACATGACATAATATTTCGTCAAAGGTCACAAATATATTCAATCAGCATATATATCAACTAAAATAGTTTTATTCATCACATTTTTTCATAAATATCAATATAAATATATGTCATAATTTTTACCAAGCATAAATATGCACAAAAACAGAATAAATGATGAATAAGTCAGCATGAAAATTTAAGAAAAATAACTTAAAAATATATACATGAGAATAATTTATTTTATCAACAAATAAAAACAATGTTGATGAAATATCAACAATTTACAAATAAAAATTAAATTTAACAACTATATCATAAAACTTTGATCATAGCTTTCATACTTGACCTTTAACATCAACCAAAAGATGAGCACAAGTATTCATTACGCTCTCTAAAAGGAAGAATCAAATATAAAATGAACAAAAATTAAGAATTTTACAAGAAAAATTACCTTTAAAAGCTTGAAAATTTAAAAATTTTAATTTTTTTAGTGTTTGTTTCTTCCTAACCTCTAAACACTTCCATGAAAATTCTCTCCCTATTTATAAAATGGGAGAATCGGCCAAGGCTTAAAGAATTTCCTTGTTCGAATGGTTCTACAAGTTTCTACCATTTTTCCTTATTTATTTATTTATTTATTATTTTCATATTTTTTTTATTTTGGTAAAGTTTAATTAATGAATTTATCATTTTGCTAGATGATGTCATCTAGAAATATGAAAGAGAAAAAATTTTAATTTGAACAAAAAACAAATTATAAGGAAGAAATTGTAACAAATTAAAAATTACATATTCAAAGAATAAAATTTGACATAACAAATTTAATTAAAAATTTAATCAAAATACATTTCTTAAACTTATTATAAAACAAAAAAAAGTTCACTGGGCTTGTCGCAAAGTTAATAGGCTTATCGCGCTTGTTAGAAAAATGAATAGGTTTTAAAGTCCTAGAAATTGAAAACATAAATTTTGGCCCATTGAAAATAATAAAATTAATAAAATCTCCATATAAAATTCAAAAAAGAATTTATGGAAAGTTTTATATGCAAGAAAAAGGCAATTAAAAATTTTAAACTCATAAAATTTTACGAGTAAAAACCCTTTCAATAGAAAGTTATTATTTGAAAAAATGCAAAACTCATAAAATAAATTAAATTTTCAAAACATGATTTCATTTGAATTTAATGAAAATATTTGAAGAATTTTAAAAATTATAAACTCAGAAAAATCACCCTTAAAAAATTTACAAAGTAAAAAACTCTAAATCTTGGAAATGGAAAATTTTCAAAAATATGTTCAAATTTTATAAAAATGAATTTTATCCAACACATTAATCAAAATATTTATTTATAAAAATAATAAATATAAAAGCTTGAAATCTGGAACAATTTTTAACGAGAAAAATTTCACTAGCATAACACCCGTGGTATTATTAAAATTTTGACTTTAAGTCCCAAAGTTGACAACTTGATACCTCAATATTTATGATTTTCAGAGTGTGTATCGGTATAAATACTACATGAGTATTAGTAAAAATATACGATAGTAAACTTTCTAAATTTTACAAAAAATTCTCAAAAAATTCCTAAAAATTAGAAATTTAACCATGATATCATCCATGGAAATGAATTTCAAAATTTTACAAGTATAAAGTTAAAATGCTAATTTCTTACCTTGATATTCATCTTTTTTATTCGAAATTTATTCTCTATGACTTTTGAAAAGGTAGTTTTTTTATCTCATGCATTAGTGATCATTTATATATGACTAAAAAGGTCTTGAAAACATCCAGTCCACCTAAGAAAATCTACCTTCACCAAGAGGTCATTAAGTTTTTAGTCTCAGATATTTTTGGACTATTAGGGAAAGGGTTTGGACAAAATTAGATATCAACAGTTGTCCCTCTTTAGTGTTGCTGAGAATCAAGAATAAAGCAAAGACCAAATAGACATAATTTTGTTCAAACCGCAAAAAGCCTTTTTACAAATTTTATTTTTTTACAAATATATATATATATATATTTATATACACTAATTGCATTGGAGAAAATCTAGGAAAACTCTATCGATCATTTTGCTTAAATCCTACTTCAGCTACCTTACATAGGATCTTGTGAAGAAGTCAGCCTTCTTCACCTCCCCTACACGAGATCATATAAAGAAACCATTTTTCTTAAAGCCTTCTTCACCTACCTAACATAGGATCACATGAAGAGGCCAACCTTTCTCACCTACTCTACACGGGATCGCATAAGAAAGCCATTTTTGTATTTACGCATTAGATGTGTGTAGGAAACATTAAAACTCAAATGTATATACCACTGGTAAATGTACAAATGATGATAAATAAATGTATGAACTAGCCGAACTAAATGTACGAATAGCTATAACTAACTATTAAAATAACTATAAATAAATAAATAAATGACAATAAATGAATGTACGAATTACAGCAACCAAATGAGTTATATATCAATGTATCAGTATATATATATTGAAATTAAATATATCAATTTTAGTAATCTGTACACTTAGTCATATACATTTGTATATTCAGTTATGGTCACCTGCACAATCAGGTACGATTTTATTTTTTTAGTATTTTTAAATAGTAATTAGAGATTTAATATAATTATTTTAATCTTTTATTATTTTTAAATAGTATTTTTAATATATAATTTATATGTAATATATATTAAGGATCGGTTCCCCTCGTATAGGAACCGACCATCCACATATTGGAGTATATATCAGTATATATATTGAAATTAAATATATCAGTTTTAGTCATTTGTACATTCAGTTATAAGCACCTATACATTCAGCTATAGTTACTTGTACATTCAGTTATGGTCTCTGTACATTTAGTTATGATTATATTTTTTATTTTTATTATATTATATATATTGTATTATATATTTACTACATAAAATATATTATATACAATTTATATATAAATATGAGGGGTTGTTTCCCTTGGTAAAAAAACTGACCACTCCACATATTATATATAATATATATTATTTCTAATTTTTTAAAAAATAATTTGAGATTGAATATAAAATATTTTTAATTTTTATTATTTTTGGAATAGTAATTCAAAATTTAATATAAAATATTTTTATTTTTTATTATATTTATATAGGAATTCAAGATTTAATATAAGCTTTTTTATTTTTATTATTTTTATATAATAATTTAAGATTTAATACAAAATATTTTTTAATTATTATTATTTTTTAAATAATAAATTAAAATTTAATATAAAATATTTTATTTTTATTTTTTATTTTTATAATATATTATATGTTATATTATATATATTATAATATATTATATAGAATTTATATATAATAGGTTTGGAGTCGGTTCCCTTACCAAGGGAACCAACCCTCACATAATATATCATATATATTATTTTTTATTTTTTTCAAAATAAATTTAGAGTTAATATTAAATATTTTTTAATTTTTACTAATTTTAAATAATATTTTTAATATATAATTTATATATAATATATATTGTATCTATATATAATATATTTAGGTTTAGAGGTCGATTCCTTTTGTAAGGAACTGACTCTCCTCTGTTTGACAAAAGATAGTAAAGCTCAAATAAAAAGTAAAAAAATAATTATAATCTCTTTATTAATAATTTTAGTAATTATTTTTTTATTAAATTTTTTTTTTTTGTTTTTACCTTCTTTTAATAATTTATGATCTATTTCTCCTTTTTTTTTTTATATATTTTCCAATGATGTTTGAGGGATGGCACACGACTGTCCTACATATGTACAGTAGACAATCACTTTGATCGTATTGTTACCTCAGTTGTCTCATCGGCACCAGCTCGTCATTATCTGTACAATGTTTGTAACAATAAGCCTTCCCACTTCGATCTGATCTTGGCTGGGGGGAGGCTTACGGGGAACGCTCCTTAAGGAGCAGTTTTCCTAAGGCCTTATTTTTAATTTTTTACATATATTATTATATAATAATACATAAAATTATTATAATTACATAAATATATTATAAGTTACATAAATTATTATCATT
>JBBYHL010449790.1:0-16239 GCA_038381835.1 Adansonia madagascariensis | reverse complement strand
AAGCTATTTAGTTGGGATTCAAGGTTAAAAGAAGAAATATTTTTCTTAAAAAAAAATAACATCCGTTTTAGTGTCAAAATTTGTTCATGCCTTGATCTTTGCTTAGAATCCTTGTGTTTGTCGTAGGGTCAATGGGCTATTTCATCATCCCAAACTACTCCGAGATTATGTAGATGAGCTCGTGAAGCCCATGTCACTCATTGTTTTCAGCCATAGATATTTGGATGTCCATGGCTCGAATTTAGCCCGAATAAGTATGAGAAAACAAAAAATTCTCTTATTTTATGCTGGCAGCACTGTGTTCATGACTTGAAAAATTATTTTTGAAACATAACCAATTTTCACAAATTTTCTGACATTCTTTTCTATAAGGGCATTAAATCACCTTTCCAATGGTGTCTTGTTTGCCTTCAGATCATTCCGAATGAAGGCATTACAATTTTTTAAAGTTTTGCTTTCTGGAACCCCTGGAATTAGCAATTCACATTCTGTTTGGGCTGATTCGGCCCACCAGATGCTTTTTTTGGATTTTTTAGATTTTTTTCCACAAAAGATTCGTGAAATTCCCTTTCCGTAAAGGTATTTTTTGTGATTTAACAATTTCATATGAGTCCAAAATGATTTTTCAAAGTCAACTACCCCACTTCCCCTGCATATGCTGCCAGTGTCAAACCAATCCCTAATGTGAAAAATATTTCCACCTAGGAGGCTAGTTTCTAGGATCTTTGGAATAATTTTATATTGATCATCACCGAGTTACCTTTCCAATGGTACCTTGTTTACCCTTGGGGACCTTCGGATGAGCTCAAAATAAATTCAGAAAGAGAAACAACATAACGCTATCCTTTATTTCTAACCCAACTTTCGAAACGCTTTTATTGAGGTGTTCGAACGCCTCACAATCTACTTGGCTCATTCCCATGGCCTAAGCCCTTTAGAGAAGGAACAAGGCTAAACAAAAAAGGAACATTTTAGCCAAACTTTCGACTCTCGATTTTTAAATAGTCTCTTTTTTTCAAAATATGACCCATTTCTTTTAACGTCGAAGATTTTTATATTTGTGGATACTCCAACCCCACTACTCTGAAGGGACACTCCAACCCCATTTTTAACTCAAATCTAATATCAAACTTCCATTTTCGTGGATACTCCAACCCTACTTTTTCAAGGGAATACTCCAACCCTACTTTTTCCTCAAAATGATATCAAATTTTCACCTTTGGGGATATCCAACCCTACTCTAAGGGGATACTCCAACCCCACTCTCCACATTCCTTCCAAATTCCAAACTTTTTTTCTAGGACATCCTGAGTCATCGAAACTTTCTTTTCTTCTCAAATTCCCATTGAATCTAACTAAGTCTCAACATTGTCATCTCGGTTATTCATCAATAATCGAAGACAACTATGAGATACATTTCGATCATCCTTTATATATATATATATTTTGTGTGTTTATTTTTTACAAAGATTTATTTATTATTTTCTTTCCTATCTTACTAATATGTTTCCTCTTGTAGAGACCTCAAGCATTCATGCTTTAAAAGAATTATTTTCAAAATCACAAAGTAATATCTCATGTCGGTATCGCTCCGGTGCCAGACATGAAATATTTGATTTTAAAAATACCTATCCGAAGTTCATTTTCATCAAAAAAACCTATGTTTCTCACCTCTTCGAGGCGCATAGGTGATAAAATTTTTATTAAAACTCGGACTCATATCTTTACAAAATTTCATGCATTAAAGGGAGTTATATTTACATAATAATAAAAATGAAACTGAGGAAACCAAGATTCAAGTAAGAAATAGTTAGATGGTACTGATTTTTAGGCGATGTGGGGGTGCTAATCCTTCCCAATACATAACCAACTCCCAGACCCAAGATAACAAATCTCTGGTATTATTTTCAATAGGCATCCGGTCATGCCTCACTTAAAATGATCGGTGGTGACTCCAAGTTTATGGCCACTTCGTGATGGCCATCCGAGGCTAGTCAGATGGGTGATTCATCCGACGGTCTTTGACTCCTTCATGTCAAACATCATCATATTTTTAAATCAAGTGCGCTTCAGCCTTTCGGATCATCTGAACTTCATAAAGGGTGAGCTCATGGAATGTTGATAGTTTGGCAACTCCACTATGGACTAACTTAGAGAGTTAGGGCTATGACTAGCTATGTCTTGCTTGATCATCGATTCTTCAGTTTCCATAATTATTTAGATATATTCTTTCTCTTTTTGCCTTCTAACTAAGTTAGGCCTATGACTAGCTATGTCTTACTTGATCATCAATTCTTCAATTTCCATAATTATTTAGATATGTTCTTTCTTTTTTTGCCTTCTAATCTTTTACTTTTTATGCCTTTATTTTGTGAATCTTTTTTAGGGATTGCCTTCTTTTCGAATGAATATTGATTTGAATAAGTATGGTATTATGGAGTAAAATAAAAAAGGGTTTGATAGTTTTCTCGACACACACCATGTACTTTCATTTTGCACTAGATTCCTACCAAACACCATGGTGAGGCTAGGATCCTAATTATTAGGAGGAAGTGAACCATCTGTCTTCATGAGTAACCCTCAGTATAAGCATGGCAAGACCTTCCGAGATGTAAATTACCTATGTCTCTCGTGAGTAACCCTTCACATTTGCACAGAGAAATACATCCACCAAGTAAAACTTGTTCCACTAAACTCGCAATGGGCTTAGGATCAAGGTGCCTCAGCTGTTCTTACTGGACTGAGGAGCGATTCAGATACCTATTTAGACATCTACTTAAACTCATATAGTGAGCCTACAAGCCAAACGATGTCAAACCATATTGAAATGCTAATAGAATAACTAAGAGAATAGGATCACTCGGGAAAACACTTCTTACCTTTAATCTTGTATACCATACTATGCAAGCGATGATAGGTGAACATCGTCTGTCACATTTGTCATGTTATTTTTATGATCATTACTTTAGGTTATGCTATAATGTTCTATGGCTGGCCCTTCCTTAAGAAGTGGATGATGACGAGCAAATGTTCACACCTACGATGCCAAAAGTTCATAATCTGACAAAAATAAGTCACCATGCTGATAACCTAACACAGATATTGATGAACGAATGTCACTATTTGTTTGGTCAGGCATATCCTTACGTGGTATTTTATCACCACGTGTAAAGGTAATCTTAATGTATATACGCTGTGATGGTGTCCGATTGTATGCTCGCCTCTATGCATTATACCGTTTATTTTTAGGGCAAATTTTTATGTGGCATTTTCATTTTGTTGCTTTCATTCTTTTGTGTGCTTAGTTCTTTATATAGTTGCTAACTTATCGTCTCCTTTTGTTCTCTTTTGCATGCATGCATCATTTCATTAATATTATTACCATGGGACAATTGGCAATGGTACAGTGTTTACCAAGGGGTGTCTGTCACAGAGCAATAGTCTGCCTTAAAGTTGAAATCTTTTGAGAAAGTTTAAGCCCAGTCCGAGTGATAGCAGCGTGAAGATGGGGACATCCTAAAACTCGAGTATATTTGATAGCGCATGAAAAGATCAAAATAGGGTATCATTAGAATGATTGGCAAGATCTGAAATATATATAGACCAGTTGGGGTAATACCAAAAGGAATCATTCACGAAGAGATACGAGGACATGGCCTTTTTACTCCAGGTTTATTTGGATGTTAGTTTGCTGCAAGCCGCTTCTCAATTTTAGAACCCCGCATATCGATGCTTTACCTTCAACCATGAGCCTTTGACCCCTACAGTAGAGGAGTATACCTTGTTGCTCAACATCGAGAGGGCCAAGACTGATAGAATAAATTGTAAGGCATTGAACCCTCTAACTTTTAAGAAAAGACTGGCCCAGATTCTCAATGCACCTGATGCATGGATTGAGGGTCACATCAAGAAAAAAAAGGAAATGACTAGCGCATTTCATGGGCTGGTTTGAAAGAGGTAATGGAAAATACCGTCGACATTAAGAAAATGCAAGATATATTTACTTTGGCGATATATGGCCTAGTCATTTTCCCGAAGACACTAGGTTATGTTGAAGCAGCGGTGGCAGATCTTGTTTTTCGACTATGTTGCAACATTAACCCAGCACCTACTATCATCGCTGAAACCATTCAAACCCTTAATTTTTGCAAGAAAACTAGGACAGGATGTTTTATTGGTTATGCACCTATGCTTCACCTATGGATTATTAGCCACTTTTGCCCGAACGAAAAGAGGAGGTCGTACAATTTCTTCCCTGACTTTAGTCCTATCTCCAAAGTCCTCATGAAGGAATGGCTTCATAAAAAGTCCGAGGAACAATACATCCAGAAACTTTAGAATCTTAATGGCAATGAAGTGGCATGGAAGGCTGCTTGGTTTTTGCCACAAACCAACATTTGTATATGTGGGGATTACAATTGTGTGCCACTCATTGGGTTATGGGGAAGTACTAGCTGCGCACCTATTATGGTCTTTCGACAATTTTTGTGTCAGCAATTTATCCCCTTTGTTCAAGACCTAGAGGCATGCAACCTTGAATACGGTGAGCCAGATTATAAGTCAAAAATTTAGTTAGCCTTCTGTGCTTAGAGACAAACTCATTGCATAGAAAGATACCAGAGGGGAAGTGGTATAACCTCGAGGTCTAATGAATGGATGATACGTCGCACCAATAATGCCTTGCCTTTGTCCACTATTGTATCTGTAGATGAAGAATTCCTTTCTGAAATCGAATTGCTTAAATAGGAATTCGAACAAGAATAAGGAAATTGCCCGCCTAAAGGAGGAAAAGAGTCAATTTGAGATAGACCTTTATCTACGTGAAGGTGAGGTAAAACGAGCTGATAAAGAAAAGAATCATCTTAAAGAAGATCTTGAGAGTCTAAAAAATGACCTTGTGGCCATTAGTAAAAAAAACAAATCATGACCCCAAGGCAAGTCTTTAATTGAGTGGAGAACATAAATTGCCACCCCTGAAAAAAAACTACATTTGTGGAAAGAAGTGGCTAAAGATAGTAAAGAGAAGCTTATCAGAGCTCAAACCCTCGCATCGACTTATCAAAAGAGACATCCATGGTTAAAAGCTCGAGTTTGAGATTTAAAAGTGAATCAGGTTAAGAATGACACGTTAATAGTCTGGTTTCAAGGCTTAGAGTAGTCCTTACAAGCTCGCCAAAATCAAGTGGATGAATTAGTACGAGCTTTAGAACGACGGAAGCAAGAATGGCAATAAATAGTCGATCAGGCACACCAAAATTAGTAGACTCATCATTGCCATCTCACTGAACAAATTCAGGCAGCTTAGTTGGGAGTCGAATATATGATGGATGCAGCTCGATCTCTAGCATGTAGCATCTTACCCACTAGAGCTCGCAAACAAGAACTGTTATATTTCTTAAAATATATGATTAGGCAATGTAATCATGCCAGACATTTTCGAATGTAATCATATGTATTCAAGACTTTGATTGTTTCAATGAAAGAAGCTCTTTGTGAAGCTGTTTCCTAATCCAATTGTCCCTCTTGCATTTGCATCAATAGCAATTATTTTTTTTTTTGACATTGCATCAATAACATAATTCTTTTTTTGCTTTATATCCATTTTCATGTCATGTCATGAAACATTCTAAAGCTCTAACCCGTCAATAATCTAAAGTGAAGGTGTCTCAAAACATGAAATCTTCAGCTTGCCATCGCTACAACACTCGTACCCATTATAAAGCCATGGTGAATGATCATCAGTCTCGTATTGAGCTACTCAAACTCATGTATAGAGAATTTCAAGAACAATCAACCCATAGGAATGAAGAACTCTAATCTTAAATGGCAGAATTGACAAAACTGTTATCCAAAGCTTTAGAGGATAAAGGATAAACGAGCACCATCAACACTGACAAGGGACCAGCCAACCCTAATAGTAATTTGAATGGTGTTATTGAGGCTACTAATGTGCATTAGGTAGCTTTGCATGAATAGCATCTCTCTGTAGCAAGAATTCCATCAACTCAACCATTCATTTATTTTAATCGTATAATAGCACCACATTTGGTTCAAGGCTTTTCACCCGCTATACCTATAGTACCAAATCTTAATGAACATGCAGGCAAGAAAGGGTAAAAAGGTCTCTAAAAAATTATGAAGACTGAAACAAATACTAATTCTAGAGAAACATCTTTAAGTTGTCAAGAGAAGTGATAAATTTGGAATTATAGATGCAAAGGCTCTAGGACTGGTCTCTAGTCTCATCATTCTGCATAAATTCAAGGTGCCAGAGTTTGAAAAATATAATGGGACCACATATCCCACTGCCCACCTTTGGATGTATTGTCATAAGATGGCCGGTTATGAGGAAAATGAAAAATTTCTAATCTATTCCTTTCAGGACAATTTAACTAGGGTAGCTCTCTGATGGTACACAGGGCTAGAACCTATAAAGATTCAAACATGCACAGATTTGGCTCGCGCTTTCCTCGATAAATATAAGCACGTATCTGATTGGGCCTTAGATCGGCACTCCCTCATAAACATTGAAAAGAAAGCCTTTGAGAGTTTCAGGTAATAGCCCAAAGATAGAGGGAGGAGGCAGCTCAAGTTCAGCCTTGATTAACTAAAAGGGAAATGACAGTTATATTCATCGACACTTTGAAAGCTCCTTACTATGAGAAGCTGATGGGAAACACCATAAAGAATTTTGCTAATATGGTTATATTAGGGGAGATGACTGATAATACCATGAAGAGTGGGAAAATATCTATGGGAGAATCATCCAGGTCAATTAAGAAACCAATAAGTAAAGGAAAAGAAAATGAAATAAACGCTATCAGTCGAGCACCATAATGTTTCCTCAAAATCCATGTTCAACTCAAGGGGTATATGCTTCAAATATGCTATATCCAAGTTTTATCCCCTACCAAATGACACCAGCAGTTCACTCTATTGGAATTGCTTTGACAGTGACCCTCACACCAAATCCTGTTCAAAATATTCTTCTAAGCATGCAACCTTGCAGTACAAATAATGCCAGAGCCCCAAGTAATCATCAAGCACCCCGAAAAAGAAAACATTTTGACCCTTTACCATACCTATATAAAGAGATCTACAATTGCCTATTAGCCATCCGATTGGTCGCCTCAGTGTTCTTAGACCCAAAATCTTCACCATACCCTAGTTGGTATGATGTGAATGCTTATTGTGAATCCATGCTGGAGCACAGGGACATTCAATTGAGAACTGCACCTCATTCAAGAGAAAAGTGCAGGGCATGCTGAAAAGAAGCATAATTAAAATAAAATAGGGGCCCAAACCAAATTTTGGGGCCAACCCATTCCCTAATCATGCTGAATCGAGGGTAAATGCTATGATTGATGGGAAAGGTAGTTGGATCAAAAGAGATGTTAGAAAGGTCAAGACACCAATGGGTAGAGTGTGGCAAGCATTAAGGAAGGTTAAGATAGTAAGCTTAAGAGAGGAATTCATAGACTCCTCTTGCTGCACTGTGCTCAAAAGCATGAGTTACAGCAATGTTCATCATTCTTGAAAATGGTCCAAGGAATGATGGACTGATCCAAGATAAAATTCTACAAGGAATGTCATGAACCAACTTATCCATCTGTTAATATCATCGAAGAGTAAGAAGTAAATGACGATGGCGCCTGATTTGCCTTTCTCTTATGAGTATGGAGAGGTGGCCAAATGAAAGCTTTAGGTATTACGCCTTTAAGTGGATGAAAAATGCCACCCAAATTCAACCACTATTGACAGAGAAAGAAATGATCATTAGGTTCATCGGCACACTATAGTCACCGTACTATGAAAAAGTGGTGAAAAGAACCCCTAAAAGCTTTGCAGATGTAGTCATACTTTATGGGATGATGGATGAGGCTTTGAAAAGAGAATCAGGTAGGGGCAAGAGAAAAGGAAAAGTCAAAACAACATGACAGTCGAGGTTCGACAAAAGATCAGTTCATCTTAAACTCATGCAGTCGCAGACCTAGAAGGTTTCATCACTGAGCAAAACTGTGAGATTGTTAAAAATGTGGAAGAACTAAGAACGCCAATGACCATAATTTCGGAGATTCTGGTAAAGGCCAAATTAGTTAATAGGGTCGAGAAGAAAAAGGAAAAAGTCGACAACTTTTACGATTTCCATACAATACATGGTCATACCCTTTAGATGTGTAAAGAGTTTTGTGCCATGGTCCAAAGAATGATAAAGGAAGGCAGCATCAAATTTTATGATGAGAAGCAAACTTTGACTATTCACACCATAGAGGCATTTTTATTTATCAATGCCATAGAAGGGGATAGGGATAATCTCTTCTATAGCATCAAAAGACCACTGATCTTGTATAATAATTGACCGCATCCTCAAGCCACTCCTGCCCCATCTGCACTAAGAATAGTCATTTTGTTACCATCTTCGTTCCCTTACGAAGACAACGAGGCTATTCCCTGGAATTATAGAAGTAAAACCTTAATTATCGAGAATCTAGTCAACTAGCCTTAAATATTGATCTTTCAGGGGTGAGCCACTTGACTTGGAGTGGTAGGTGTTATGCACCACTAGCCTTAATAGATGAAGCTCAGCAAGAAGATACTAGCTAGAATCTTCAAACACTTAAGTCTGCAACTAAAAGGTTAGATTCAAAAGTCACCAAGGAATCGACCAGTGAAAAAGAAGTAATAGAGTTTCTTAAGTTCATCAAACACAGTGAATATAGTATCATGGATTAGCTAAATAAACAACCTACCAAAATATCTATTCTATCACTTTTGTTAAACTTCGAAGCTCATAGAAATGCACTCATGACAGTTTTGAACGAGGCCTATGTCTCTCATGATATTTCTATAGGCTAGCTAGATCATCTAGTGAATAATATCATAGTTGACAATTACATATCCTTCAGTGATGATGAGATTCCACAAGGAGGAAGAAGGAATTATAAAGCCCTTCACATCACCACATACTACAAAGGAAGCATATTGCCCAGGATGCTCATCGACAATGAGTCAACTTTGAATGTAATGCCTATGTCATGCCTAAATAAGCTCTTTATTGATGCGTCTCACCTTCGAAATAGTCACACAATTGTGCAGGCATTTGATAGAACCTGCATAAATGTTGTGGGAATATCACTATCCCACTCTAAATAGGCCCATGTACTTATGAGGTTGATTTTCATGTGATGGACATTGCTCCATCATATAATTGCCTAGGAAGGCCATAGATCCATTCTACGGGAGCAGCTCCATCATATAATTGCCTGGGAAGGCCATAGATCCATTCTGCGGGAGCAGTTCCATCATCCTTGCACCAAAAATTGAAATTTGTAATTGGAAACAAAGTTGACAATATTAGTAGAGAAGAAGATATTATTGCTGCTACCTCGACCGATACCTTATATGTTAAACCTAATAAGGGCATTCTAGAACCCTCTTTTCAATCATTTGAGTTCATCAATACCACCTATGTTAACGAGGGGTTGCCATGATTAAGCCTCATCTGTCAGGAAGCACGCAAATAGGCTTAAAACTAACAGTCAACAAAGGTGCTCGAGAAAAAAAAAAGGCTTCAAAGATGCCTCCAAGGAGTTGCTAAAACTCTAAAGGTGACCCATCAGACTAACAAGAAAGGAGTAGGGTTCAAGCCTAATGCACAACAGAAAAAGAAGCAACCCTAAAAGAATCAGGAGCAAAAAATAGCACGTTTATTGGGACAAGACTTAGGGCATGAACTTATGGCATTTTCGCCATTACATAAGAACTTTCACTCAGGCGAACATGTTAACACTAGCTTGACAAATGTCATGCTTTTGTTAGGAAAGACTTTTGAGGATTTCTCTATCAATTCAATTAAAGAGCCATCAGCAATGGGTGAAGAGACTGACTTATGCCTTCCAGAGTTTATTCCAAGTGTCTGGACTGAGATAGAAATCCCTGTATTATTCAAAACTCTTTCAAAGTAATGCCATGAACCAAACCCACATTCTTTGACCCAAGAGCATTATGGGATCCTTTGTATGGGCGCCTTTTGTTAAGTATTATCAATGAAAATGATGGAGCATTTCATTCATTGTGCCTATTTTCACCTCCCTTTGTATATTTTTTTGTCTATATTGTTCTTTTTCATATTTTTAGGTATTTACATAAAGATGACATGAATGTTCGTATTGACACTTAGGAAATTAACTTTGAACAAGCAATCTATGCTGATAAGGTTGAGTATGAAGAAGATTTTGAGGAGGACCCTATACCCCTAGATCTACTTAGACTAATTGAATAAGAAAAAAAATAGATTTTACCTCATAAAAAAACCCACCGAAACCATAAACCTTGGGACAAAAGAAGACTGAAAAAAAGTCAAAATTAAAACCTCTATAAAACCATCAACCTAAAACCATTTGATAAGCCTTCTCCAAGAGTATCAAGACGTGTTTGCTTGGTCTTACCAGGAAATGCTTGGGTTAAATGCTGACATCGTATTCCATAAACTTCCCCTGAAACCTGAGTGTAAACCTATGCAGCAAAGCTTAGGACAATGAAACTCAAAATACTACTAAAGATCAAAGAAGAAGTCAATAAACAATTTGAAGCAGGATTTCTCAAAGTTTCTAAATACACTGAGTGGGCAGCCAATATGGTCCTAGTTCCTAAGAAGGAAAGTAAGGTGCGAATATGTGTGGATTATAGGGACTTGATCCACTCTAGTCCAAAAGATAATTTTCCCTTGCCCCATATCGATACCCTACTAGACAACACTACCAAAAGTGCACTTTTTTTTTCATGGATGGATTTTCAAGATACAACCAAATCAAAATAGTGACAGAAAACATGAAAAAAAACCACTTTTGTGACTATGTAGGGAAACTTTTGCTATAAAATGCTACCTTTCTGGCTAAAAAATGCTAGGGTAACTTATCAAAGGGCAATAGTGACATTGTTTCATGACTTTATGCACAAAGAGATCAAAGTTTATGTGGATGACATGATCGCCAAGTTACTTAGATAGAATAAACTTGTAGCCAACTTGTGGAAGCTCTTCGAACGCCTTCGCAAATATCAGCTCAAGTTAAACCCTGCCAAATGCATATGTGGGGTCACATACGACAAGTTATTAGGCTTCGTTGTGAGTGAAAAAGGAACAGAAGTAGACCCTGACAAGGTTAGGGCCATTCAAAGCCTTCTATTACCTCAAACCCTAAAAAAGGTAAAAAGTTTTTTGAAGAGATTGAACTATATAGCCCAATTTATAGCTCAATTGACTGACAAATGTGACCTGATCTTTTGGCTACTTTGTAAACAATCCTAGAGAATGGAACAGAGAATGTCAAGAAGCCTTCAATAAAGTAAAGCAATACCTTTCAAGCCCTTTAGTGCTTGTACCCCTAATCCCAAGCATACCTCTAATTTTATATCTATCAAATTTTGATAGTTCGATGGGTTGTGTATTAGGATAGCATGATGATTCAGGAAAGAATTTAAGTAAGAACTTCACAGAATATGAAAATAACTATTCGATAATAGAAAATCTATGTTGCCCTTTAGTCTAGATAGCTAGGAGTTTAAGATAATATGTTATACCAAACCATGTGGTTGATCCACAAACTGGATCCTGTCAAATACTTATGTGAAGCCCCTACATTATCATGGAGATTGGCTAGGTGGCAAGTTCTGCTTTCTGAATACGATATTGTATATATGAATCAAAAGGCCATCAAGGGTACCACAATCACAAATTTCTTAGCTACTCGAGTAACGAATGATTATCTTGGACTTTTAAGTCCCCGATGAAGACCTAATGTGCATATCCAAAGTGAAAGATGAAACCAATAGCGATTCACCTTAGAAAATGTTTTTTAATGGTGCTTTAAACGCATTAGGCATGGAATTGGGGTAATTTTAATCTCACCGAAAAAACCATTATCCTTTCATTGTAAGATTAAGCTTTGACTGCACTAACAATATAGATGAATATGAGGCTTGCATCATGGGACTCTAAGCAGCCATCAAGAAGGGCATCCAAACCTTACAAGTGTTTGGAGACTCAGGCTTTGTCATTTACTAATTGAAAGAGGAATAGTGACACGTGACGCAAAACTAACTAGTTATAAAAGTTTAATCTCAGAACTAAGAAAAAAATTTAATGATATTAGCTTTTGATATTTTCCTCGAGAAGAGAATCAAATTATTGATGCCTTAGCCACCTTATTATCATGTTTAAGGTCAATCGGGAGTAGGACGTTGCCCTTATTCAGATGAGCATTCATTTAACACTGACATATTGCCAAAATATCGAGGAAGAAAAAGATGATTTGCCATAGTATTATGACATCCTCTAGTATATCAAAAATCAACAATACTCGGATCATGCCACCAAAAATGGTAAAAGAACCATATGAAGAATGGTTGCAAACTTTATTTTGGATAGCGAAGCGCTATACAAGAAGAGTTGGGACCAAGTATTACTCTAGTTCATGGATGCCTCAGAAGCTAAAAGAATTCTCACAGAGGTCCATGAAAAGATTTGTGGTACACATGCTAATGGACACCTAATGGTGAAACAAGTCATGTGATTGGGTTATTACTAGTTAACTCTATAAAGGGATTGTGTCAACTATACCCATAAATACCATAAATGCTAAATCTATGAGGACAAGATTCATGTCCCTCCAGTACCATTGCACGTTATGACAGCCCCATGGCCATTTTCTACGTAGGGCATGGACATGATAGGACCAATCACCCTTAAGGCCTCTAATGGACATCATTTCATCCTATTTACTATCGACTATTTTACTAAGTGGGTGGAAGCAGCTTCTTATGCCAACGTCACCAGATCTATCGTGTGCAAATTTGTGAAATGAGAATCATCTGTAAATATGGTCTTCCCAAAAAAATCATTATTGATACTGTAGGCAACCTAAAAAACAAGATGATGCAAGCAGTCTGCTCTCAGTTTAAGATTTAGCATTGAAACTCTATCACATGCCATTTGAAGATGAATGAGGCAATTGAAGTAGCCAACAAGAATATCAAGAAGATAGTCAAAAAGATGGCTGAGATGTATAAAAATTGGCATGAAAAGTTACCCTTTACATGCTTATTGCATAGTTGTATGAACTTCTACAAGTGCTACACCATTTTCCTTGGTCTACGACATAGAGGCTGTCCTACCTATCAAGGTTTTAATGGAATCACAACTTGAAGAGGTTGAATGTGTTAAAGATCGATTTGAGCAACTTAATCTTATCAAAGAAAAAAAAATTAAAGCCATTTGTCATGGGTAGATGTAACAAAGTGCATGATGAGAGCCTATGATAAAATAGTCCATCTTCACTAGTTTTGAGAAGGTAACCTGGTGCTCAAACAAATTCTCGTGATCCATAAAGATGCTCACAAAAAATGGACCCTAAATTAGGAAGGGCCATACGTGGTGAAACGCGTATTCTTTGGAAGAGCTCTAATCTTAACCGAAATGGATGGCAATAACCTGCCTAACCTTGTGAACTCTGATTTCATCAAAAATACTATGCCTAAAAGGACTTTAGGATGAAAACCTAAAAGGGCATTCTATTAGTCCTTCCCCCACCATTCTAAAAAAATAACAAGAAAAAGAGAAAAAAAACTAACTTAAGTTGAAAACCTGAAAGGGCGACTTAAGTAACTAAACCTATTCAAACTAAGTCAGGCCCAAACCATCATCAGCCTAAAACCAATCTTTCCTACATTCATAACTATGTCCCAAACACCAAATCATAACCTAACCCATCATTTTATGCTGACCAAACCTCATCGACACCTACACTTGGAAAATGAAAACTAACCAACTTTGAGGCCTTATCCCACCATAAGGCAACCTGAGGAATCTTCTTATGATTTAGCCAACACCACAAGGATTATTTGCTCAAGAAAAAGTCTCTGAAAGCACTTAGTGGAAAATTTATGTCATCAACATCAAAGCCAATCGACTGGGAAAACTTATTTTGACTTTTTTGTATTTCAAAATTTTTTAATTAAATGAGAATACAATTGTTTAACTTTTCATAAAACCTTTTTTGTAACCCTGCATTCCATGTTGCACCATGTTTATCATTTAATTGATAATACTTGACAAATAAATAAAATTGATAATAGGATTTCACAGCATTGCTTGGAAAAATTAAACTTTGCTAGATTTTTTGTTAGGTCTAAAAACCAAAAATGAACTTTAGGGCCATGGTTGGTCCCACCTTCTTTGATATGGTATTCTGAGAAATGTTCAAACTTTACCCTTAGAAAAGCCTATCGTAAAGAAGAAGGGCTAAAATCTTGCTTCGATTGGTACCCAAACAGCCAAAGTTCAACATATATGAATAGTCAAAGATGCTCTTTAGAGTCAAAATAAAAAAAAAGCACTACTCATACTTGCTAATGAACTCTTTAAAGCTTGAGCCTTCCAACATGAATCATCCGATTTCATGACAAAAAGCCACCTTATCAGATATGAGAAGGATCCAAAATTGATGGATTATGCCTTTGGAAACACCACCTTTCGCATCATTTAAACACGCATACGCATTTTCATTCATTCTACAAGATTTAACATCTTTTAGGTACCAATCCCAGTACGAAAAATAAATCAGTAAAGAATGCCAGGTGCGACTTTCTATTTTTAAAAATCTTAAAAAATCTTAGGTAAGTATGTTCGACATCACAAGCTCATTAAAAATCATCCAAAAAGGTATCTAATCCTAACACCTTTTTTTTCCTTGTCTTCAAAGAGCAGGACCCCTTTTTCTTCTTGTGCTCAAAGAGCAAAACCTCTTTTTTCCTTGTCCTTAAAGAACAGGACCTTTTTCTTCTTGTCCTCAAAGAGTAGGACTTTTTTTTCCTTTCTTTAAAGAGCAGGATGTTTTCTTTCTTGTCCTCAAAGAGCAAGACCTTTTCTTCATTTGTCCTCAAAGAGCAAGATGTTTTTTTTTCTTGTCCTCAAAGAGCAAGACCCTTTTTTTCCTTTCCTCAAAGAGTAACACATTTTCTTTCCTTATCCTCAAAGAGCACGATGTTTTCTTTTTTGTCCTTAAAGAGCAGGACCCTTTCTTTCTTTATCCTTAAAGAGCAAGATGTTTTCTTTTCTTGTCCTCAAAGAGCATGATCTTTTTTTTTCTTGACCTTAAGAGCAGGATCCTTTCTTTTCCTTAAAGAGCAGGACGTTTCCTTTCTTTATCCTCAAAGAGTAGGACCTTTTTTTTCTGGTCCTCAAAGAGCAAGACCTTTTCTTTCTTTATCCTCAAAGAGCAGGACGTTTTCTTTCTTTGTCCTTAAAGAGTGGGACCTTTTTTTTCATTTTAGCCCTCAAAGAGCAAATGCCTTTTTAAGCCCATACACTGGTGGCACTCCTTTTATTTTAGACCTCGAAGAGTAGGATGCATTTCTTTTTTCTTTTTAGCCCACACAAGCTGGTGGCACCCTCTTTATTTTAAGTCTTCAAAGAGCGGGATACCTCTTTTATTGCTTTTAAGTCCACATGAGCTAATGGCACTTCTTTTCTTTTGGTCCTCAAAGAGCAGTACACCTTTTTTTTCTCAATCAAAAAATAGCCTAATACATTGCCCGAATAAAATGATGTCTATTTATCTTTGCCCTGTTCTTAATACTTAGCAACAGCCAAAGAGGGGCAGCTGTGGACACTAAATTTTGTCTAGGTAAGTTTTTGAATACTCGTTATTCGAAATAATTCAGCCATTTTTAATTTAGGTTTGTTGGATCTGGATTAATTGGGCTTAATTCATTTCTAGTTAGGCTTTTTTGGAAAAATATAAAAAATATATAAATAAAAATGAGTGGCCTGAGTTTTGAACTCAGGCCACACTCGTGAATAGCTTATGACCAGCACACCAAAAATATGTTTTAGTAATGAAATCATAAAAAAACTAATACAGAAAGAAAAAAATTAAAAAAAAAGAAAAAAGCGGCCACCTTATAACTGACTTTATGTCATTTTGACCCATACACCAAACATGACTTTATGTCATGAAATGATAAAAATAAATAAAAAGGAAAAAAAACCAAAAAAAAAAAAAAAATGAATGAATGGCATGGCTTTCAAACCTAGGCCACCTCTATGAAAAGGGTCACTTGTGACCCATACACCAAGGCTAAGTTTTGGTCATAAAATGACAAAAATAAATGAAAAATAAAAAGCAATGAAAAAGATAAAAAAAAAAAAAAAAGAAAACAACTGCCGTGTTCAGCGTGGCA